>ML101986.1:29476-50383 GCA_003697995.1 Taxidea taxus jeffersonii | reverse complement strand
AAACTTAATTCTTAAAAATCTTAAGTCACCAAAGCAGTCTTGTGACAGCTCATTGTGACATTCACATAGTACCATAGTATTTAAAAATGAAAATCTCGGGGCACCTGGGTGGCTCAGTCGTTAAGTGTCTGCCTTCAGCTTAGGTCATGATCTCAGGGTCCTGGGATTGACCCCTGCGTTGGGCTCCCTGCTTCACAGGAAGCCTGCTTCTCCCTCTCCCACTCCTCCTGCTTGTGTTCCCTCTCTCGATGTCTCTCTCTCTGTCAAATAAATAAACTAACTTTTTTTAAAAAAATGAAAATCTCTTTTCTCCCTCACTCCTTTCTCATTTCTAATGGTCTGTAATGAACATAGATAAGAAATGGTTTGACTATTCTCCCAGACATGACAGTGGTCATACACCCATAGGTATATCCAGAAATTTTTGTTGGCTTATGAAAATGCTTTCATACTGATTTTGGGATGGGGGCAGCTTCCTTTTTTTCCTCCCCTCTCATGTTTTATAAGGACAACATAGCGGTCCACTGGGTGGGTGTACTCTATATTTAACTGGCTTCGGGTTAACTCACTACCTCTAAAATGTTGCAGTGTGCATCTAGGTACATAGATTGTTTCTTGTAGTCTTATAGGTGGAGTTGCTAGGCAACATGGTACCTGTATTTAAGGGTTGATAGATGCTGAGCTGTCACTCAGTAAAGTGTACCAATTTGCACTCCCTCCTGTGGTTTAGTGGATTCTCTCAAGGAAACTCTTACAGGTAGCTGGTTGCAAGGAGAGGAACTGGGTGTCTGGGGCACAGGGGAGGGAAGGAGACTTAATTTTGAGAACAGTTCCTCCGTACCTTTTCAGTTTTGTGCCCCGTGCTTGTGTTGTCTCTATGAGAACAACAGCAACAACCTTGTGAGACTTCCTATTTTCCCACACCTTTGCAAATATTGTGTTGTAGGCTTTGTGGTACATAAAATAAAGGGACTCCTTTTGATTTACATTGCTTTGATTCTTAAAAGCTTGCTTTAGCTTCATCTTATTCAAGTTTAAAATTTTTTTTAAAATTGCAAATGCATTCTTGTTGTAAAGTAGGTCACCCAAGCACTGAAGATGAAGCTTTAAGCTCCCTCTTCATCTCTTTGTCATGGGACCACCAGCTCTTACTGTTCTTTCTGAGAGCGGCCAGGCTACCAGTCTGGGTATAACCATGTGGAATTATTCTCTGCGTTTAACACATCTTGTGTGTATGTGTGTTTCTTTTCTTTTTAAAATTTTATTTATTTATTTGACAGATCACAAGCAGGCAGAGAGAGAGAAGGAAGCAGGCTCCCTGCTGAGCAGAGAGCCCGACGTGGGGCTCTATCCCAGGACTCTGGGATCATGACCTGAGCCGAAGGCAGAGGCTTTAACCCACTGAGCCACCCAGGCGCCCCTGTGTGTTTCTTTTAAACACAAAGGGACTTAGGGCCTATGCAGATCCCAAAGGTTCAGGCACTGGGCAAGTAGGTCATGAACACTGGCTTTCTTCCTTCCCTTTTTACAGGCATTTGCTGTGTGAGACACTGAGAATTTGCTAAACTTTGAACTTTTGGTCTCCTTCCTTCTTCAAAACTCGAGGCAATGTATATAGTCCTCTGCATATAAGAACAAAGAAGGAGTGTACTTTTTATCTTCCAAATCATAACTAAGGATATTTGAAGGGAAGTCAAGTGTGTAGTTTAAAAATGGCCTTCCTAAACATTCACATGGCTCATTGCACAAAAATATAATTCTCTGTACTTATTCTGATTTATGAAGTCTGGTCATGTTTCCCTGGTTTCGTTTTTGTTTTTGTTTTTTCTTTCCATTAAAAAAAAAAAGAAAAAATATTTTCCAGGTTATTTCTAGGAGTTGAATAGCAGGGAGATGAAGAAACACTGTCAATTTTTGTGGGGCTAACTTTTCCCTTTCGTACTAATTATACTTGCTTTTGCTTTCTCCCCAAGTCTCTCAGCTCTTCCACTTAGCCTCTGACGTGTGTCTGTCCACTAAGGTTTTTTATACAGGTCTCTCCCTCTTCCTCATCTGCTCTTGGCTCCTGAGATGCCTCCTCTTCACTCTCCCAGGCCACCAGCGCCTTCCATCTCCTCACTGAGGCCCGCCCAGCACCCTAGAGCCTCATCTTCCTGTCTCCCGCCATGACTGCCCCGTGACCTCTGTTTCCAGGCTGTAGGGCACTGCCGGGCGAAGTAGCGAATCACTGCTCCCTCCATCAGACTAACAGATAACAATCCACTGATTATTCATCTCCTGCTGACTTCCTAACCATTTCCTTCCATGACTATTACAATATCTTTTCAGTTTCCAAGTCTCAGTCTGTATTCCCCCCTTACTCTCTAAGGATGACATCATGGCTGCATTTTATTGAAAAGATCTGGGTCAGGGGTCACAAACTCCACTGCCAGGAGGAGCCATTGAAGTTACCACAATGAGTGTGGCTGCAGGCGGGGACTGTGGCCGGCTGCAGGGTGCCTCTGGTGTAGGCAGCAGCCATGGTTGGTTGTCCTCTGGAAGCTTGGGCCTGGTGTTGCCATTCTTCTGTTTTCTCCAGAAAAATCAAATCTCTGGTTTTCTAGGTGAAATCTCTAAGCTCAAATCACGTGTTTTGAAACTCTGTGTAGGTCAACAAAACAGATCTGGCAGCTAGCCATCTTCAGTTTTCAAGCTTTGCTTTCGTTTTTTACCCTAGCGTTTTCGGTGTTTTCACGGGCCACCATTTCTTTGTCTCCAGGGTCATCCCTTTTCTTTCTTGCCTGGGGTGTTCACTTGTTTCTTCCACATTCCCTTTTATTTGCATAAAAATATTCAGACCTTCCTTTCCTTAAAAAAAAAAAGTGGATACAGTAGGGCCCAGTTATCCACGGGGCATGCATTCCAAGACTTCCTGTGGATGCCTGAAACCATAATAGTACTGAACCCCATGTATATGATGTTTTCTATATGCATACATACCTATGGTTACAGTTTAACTTCTAAGTTAGGCACAGTAATTGATTAACAATCATACCTAATAATTCAAGTTCCTGGGTGGCTCAGTCAGTTAAGTGTCTGACCCATAATTTGAGCTCAGGTCAAGATCTCAGGGTCATGAGTCTGAGTTGAGCCCTGAGCCCTGGGTCTGAGTCAGGCTCCGTGCTCATGGGGGTTTTGTTGGAGAATCTCTCTGTCCCTCTCTGCCCCTCCCCACACTGATCCTACACTCTCTTTCTAAAAAAGAATAATAACTACTAATAAAACAGGACAATTAGGACAATATGATGTAATAAAAGTTACATGACTGCAGTCTCAAAGTATCCTGGGATGATGTGAGATGATAAAACACCTGTGTGATGAGAGGATGTGAGCTGAA
Source organism: Taxidea taxus jeffersonii (assembly GCA_003697995.1). Taxonomy (NCBI): domain Eukaryota; kingdom Metazoa; phylum Chordata; class Mammalia; order Carnivora; family Mustelidae; genus Taxidea; species Taxidea taxus. The sequence goes on along the minus strand of ML101986.1, from coordinate 47,007 downwards.
TGCATAGTGACGTAGTGTCAGTCTGCTCTTGACTTTCTGATCATGAGTCAGGAGGAGGCTTACCGCCTGCTTCTACATGGAAAGTGAAATAGTGGCTAAGGGAGAACTTCTATATGCAACTCTTTCTTCAGTGCTCCTGCCTAGATCCCCTCTTTTTCTTTATTTTTTATATGGAATTACTAAATAAGGGGTCTACTTTCATTGCCTTTACTTCTTCCCTCATTCCTTTAAGTTCCACAATCTGTCTTTTGTCTTCATGACTCCTGGGAAGCTCTTCCATACTTTGGATCCTATGATTTGTCCTGCCCTGAAGAGTCTTCTCTGAACACGACTTCTCCATCTGTTTGCACTCGCTGGATCCTACACATACTACATCTCCAAGATTCTCTTCCTGGCCCTCTCTCCATACTTCTCTGTTGGTGATGGTTGCCTGCTGTATGTGTGCTGCTGGGACGTCAGAGTCCACATATTCAGATGGGATTCATTATGTCACCTCTCTTCCAGCCTCAGCTCTTTGAACTGACTTCCAGTTTTGCTAATGGTGCCACTATTTTTTCCAGACCTTTAGGCTCCAAACTCTGGAGCTGACGTTGAGTTCTCTTTCACTTCTGTCATTTCAGTTACGAAGTCATACGCCCTCCATCCGCAATATAGCTGGTATTCATAGCTTGCTTTCTTCTGGACTTGACTCAGAGGTCCTTGACTTCTGAATTAGGAAACAGGTGGTCCCCTTGTCTCCCTTCACCTCCGTGCATCCATATTAATTTATAGGAAACCACAGCTCTGACTGTGCCACTCACTGGTTCAGAAAACCTCAAAACCTCTCAGTTAATCACCAGATCTAGTCCAGGCTCCTTACTGCTACCTACTCATCAGGGGCTCTTGGGTTCTAGCCCCACAGAATCGTTCTAGCCTCTTTTCTCCTTGTCCCTTCATGCATCCTACACTTGAGCCAGAGCTACTGCCATTCCTTAAACACCCCCACACTTCAGCCTCCCTGCTCCAGTTTCCTTTGTCTGAAATTCGCTTTTTGCTTCTCTCAACCCTTTCTCTCGAATGTTGAAATCCTACACGTTGTTCAGTCTTTCATCTTAGCTCTTATCTCCTTCTTAAACAGCTCCCCTCTTGTGACACTTATCATTATGTTATATTACAGTATAGATCATTAATAAACCTCTCTTTTATCCTAATGGACTACAGATTTTTTTCCAGAAACTGTGCCCTTTTACTAATTTTTCACCCCCACCCCCCAGCAGTGAATACATACTTTAATTGAAAACCCTTGGGGCGCCTGGGTGGCTCAGTTGGTTAAATATCTGTCTTCGGCTCAGGTCATGATTTTGGGGTCCTGGGATCGAGCCCCACATCCGGCTCCCCACATGGTGGGGAGTCTGCTTCTCCCTCTCCCTCTGTTCCTTCCCACCACTTGTGCTCTCTCTTTCAAATAAAGAAAATCTCTTAAAAAAATCTCGGGTTATTAATAATTAAAACATAAGGGGGGGAATCCAACGATTTTAAGTTCCAGCAGATTAGAATTCATGAAGTTGCTGGTGTTAAATGCCAGGTTTGGCACATGGTAGGCTTTCAGTCTAAGGAAAAAAAATCTGTCTCTCACTTGAATGCTTTTTAAACAACCAAGAAGGTTAGGTCTGTGACTTTTCAAGGACAGCCACTTCTGCTCTTTGCAAAATATGGATGACATATGATCACACAGCAGGTTGTGAAGTACCATGATAGACAAAAATTGTCAAGAGCATAACTAAAGTAAAAAGTCTTCAGGGTAAACATCAATTTAGAGTTGTCACTTAGTGGGGTAAGAGAAGAGGTGGTACCTCAAAGTTGAGCTTTCATTTTGAGAGGGGAAATTTCACTTTTAATTAGGGATAATGATTTAAAAACAGTAACAATGACAACTTATTTATTTATTTATTTTTTGAGCGCTTACTGTGTGTCAGGCCCTTTTTCTGAATTTATCCTGCTGAATTCTCATACCGTAGGTGTAGAATATGTTACGTTCATTTTATGGTGAAGGACCGTGAAGCACAGCGAAGTTAAAGATGGTGATTGAAGACCACACAGCATGGGGCGCCTGGGTGATTGTCGTTTTTGTTCAGCACACCGTGGGATATCTATATCTATCAACAAGGGGCAGGAAAAAAAATTAGCCACCTGAATTTTAAAGGTGAACTAAAACATGTTAAATTGTACCTGCCAGTGCAGCCAGACTATGGGGTACTCCGCGGGACAAACAACCCGGTTTCTTCTATCTAGTAATTTGCAGGAGAAAGAAGAGAAATGAAGGGGAAAATGTATAGATTAAAAAATTCTTAAAAATTTTTTTTAAAAGGTATTTTATTTGAGAGAGAGAGAGTGAAAGAGCACAAGCAGGGGGAGGGGGCAGAGAGAGAAGGAGAAGCATCAGGGAGCCCGATGAAGGGCTCCATCCCAGGACTCTGGGATCATGACCTGAACTGAAGGCAGATGTTAAACTGACTGAGCTACCCAGGTACCCCAGATTAAAAAGTTCTTAACTACCAGCCAACCACAGTGGTAAACCCTGGTGATATCTTAATGCAAACAAATGGTTTTTTAAAATATGACTTTTCATAAAATATGAATAAGATCTTTAGAAATGTGATCATTGATTGGCTGCAAATGGGATGGTATTGAAATAGAAATTCCTCTTCCTAACGGTAAGAATTAGTACTAATTTTAGGATAAATAGTCTTACAGTTATATTATCTTTTAGATGTATACTGAAATAGCCATGGAAGAAATGGTATTGTTTTGGGTGATATGGTTTCAAGGTGATATGGGGGTATCAGTGGGAGAGAATACAGATGGAATAAGATTGGCCGTTAAGGGTTGATTATTGAAGCTGGTGATGGGTGGATGGCATTCATTGTGTTAATCCGCTTATGTTTGTATACCTTTGAAATTTTCCATAATAAAAACTTCTGGGAGAAAAAACTGGTAAATTCGACTTGTGGTACTACTTTTAAGTCCCAGGGGGTTGTTTAGCCTCCTTGAGGTTTTATCCTGGCTTAGGATACAGACCAAGGAGATATGATCAGGAACTGAGCCCCAAGATCAAGTTTATATTCTTTACCATTATGGAGAAATTCTACATTATAAAACATTTTAAGGGCATTGGAAACAGTAAAATTTGCCTTCTGTCTAGCTTTTATTTCCCCTTAGAAGAAGACATTGAACAGATCCCTAGTTTCGTCAAAGCATCAAAGCCCGTCTTTATATCCTGACGGAGGGCCACTGGGGTCTGATGGGAAAGAGGAATCATCAGCGTTGGCCAGGCAGTTAAGCAAATGTAACAAGAGTAGCATCAGAAGTTACTTCTTCATGTTTTCTGGGTCCGAGGGAGGTTTTGTTCTTAATCTCAGAAAGCACTTTTATGTTCTTTGTATTAGTTGACTATATAAAATCAAGATCGATAGGGAAAAAGTCCTTTTCCTAGGAATGACATGATGCATTGTGTATGGCTACTTAATCGTAACTTGATTATGCTTCTTCTCTCCTTTCTGTAGGATATAAGCCTGCTGATACTGTGCCTTTCTTTACCAAGCTCATCTTATATGTGTAAGGGTGAGGAATGGTAGCAGAGGGACCTCATGTTGCTTTGGAAGCAGATGTGTTGCCCAGATGTTCTGACATCACTGATGGTGTGTGCACGTTACTGGTCCCTTAGCCTTGTAGCCTTTGCCTTGCGGGCATCAGCGTGCCACAATTCCTCACCCTCCTCATTCCACCCTCTCCTGGGCCTTCTCCACCTCTGAGACTCTTCCTTCCATCCCAGACTTCTTTGATGGCTTTGTTCCCACGACCTGTTCTGTGAGTGCTGGTGCCCTTCCCATCCACCTTTAGGTATTCTCCCCCAGTGCGCTTACCAAAACGTAGCTTGTCGGCGACCACTTGTAAACAGATGAAGCTCAGCCATGAATGAGCCCAGGCTCTTTCCTGAACTCCAGACCTGTTTTCCCAATTACCTTGTGTGCATTCACCCTGTGGTTCCAGGGCCTTGTGCATCTCAATGCATTGTGATCTCAATGCATCAGAGTTTAATTATCATCGCAGCCCACTCCCCTCATCCCCCACCACCCATGCACTTTTATTTGTGTTCTCTTCTGAATCCCCTGTCACCACAAGTCAGAAACTGTCGCATCATCATCATTGTTGACTTCGGCTCCTTCATGATTGATAAGTGCCCTAGATGTTTTCTTCTCTGGTCCTCATCTGCTGAGTTCAAGCCTTCAGGAACCATAGCTGCACCGTTGCTCCAAATTCATCCCCTGACATTGCCTCCAGGAAGAGCTTTTTGAAATGCAGGTGTAATTGTTTTCTGCTTTAAAGCTTTCTGCAATATTCTAAACTCTAAACTTCTAAACTTAATCATTAAGTTTGTGAGCATCTCCTTCAGTACACATATATGTATTATAAATAACATACACATTTATTGTACTGATGTATTACATATTGGAAACACAAAAGTAGGAATTAAAAGGACATAAAAGTAATGTTTTAAAAATAATTTTATATTCATTAATATCCAGTCCTTTAATTTTGGGAATTTTTTCTGAGTCGTTGATAATTTCAGTGCGAATAATATGATTGCATTTGCTTCCTTACTTTTAAAAATCTATTTCCATTTTGTGATACACTAATTTTAAGGTCTGTGTCGAAGTTTGGTTTACTTACATACTTTTTTTTTTCAGTTGTTACCATTGAAAAAGTTAGTTTGTCTTCAGTAAATGCAGATCCAAATGGGAGACATGCAGTGTTCACTGCTTGTTTGTTTTTATTCACCAGCTGCACAAAGGTTCAGTTGAAATCAACCAGTAAATTGTAATCTAGCAGTATTCAGAGTGGCTAAGAACAGACCTTCCATAGCTCTGTTGCGTAGATTAGACTCTTGTCTTGTTTATTTACTAGATTGGATAATTTGCTTAATGTGTGTCTCAGTTTCTGTCTCTATGAAGTGAGATGATTATCACAGTCTCTTCCTCAAGGATGGTGGTGAAGATTGAGTGATTAGCAAAGTGCACTGAGAACAGTGCGGGATCCATAAGCAGCGCGCCCTCAATAAATGGTAGCTGTTATTTTCCTCCCTGAGAAGTTCAGTCATTTCTTTAAGAAAGAGTGGGAACATGCCGCATTTTCCTACTTTTAATAGGATTTCAAAAATGAAGACTCTTAATTTTGTAAATTTTAAGGCAGATTAGAAAATTCTGTGTCGACATTTTTAGAGAGTACAGATGCGATGGGTTTTATGGATGCGATATTATTTGGGGAAAGATGAACATAATTATGGAAATATTTTCGAACTTCTGTTTTCAAAATGTTTCTTTCGGGAACCTTTCTCGCTGTGACAGTGTCATCTGTACTTTAGAGGAACGAGGGCTGCTGTATGGTTGTGCAGTGTGGACAAGTAGAGGTGTCAGATTCACAAGTGTGTGCTCTTTTGCATTTACATGACTGCTGTTCTCATCCAGCTGTGGCTCCTATAAACCACTTGTCCATTTCACGGGGGTCATTTGGTTCAAGTGTAATGATATCATCCATCCATCTGCTTACGTGGACACATGTAGACTGTAATGCTTCGCAGACATTGGAAGGGCACAGGAACGGAGGGAGCCTCATGGTAATGGAGCTCCCAGGCTGCCTTTCCTGTGAGTAGCTGCCATCTGGACTGAGAGAGGGTGTCATTGGCAATCCATTCATGAAATACTAGTAAAATTTGGTTTTCCTTCCTTCTTTAGAAATAGGAAGTTTATGGTATTATTTACCATGCAGTAGAAAGAGCTGGCATGGCTGACCGACCACGTCTTCTGGTCCAACTGCTGGTCCACTCTGCTTTTGAATTCACTGCTCCTCAGTCTAGAAGCCTTTCCTCCCTATTCCCCATGCATTTCTCCTCATCTCAGTTATTCCTATGTGCAGGTCTATATATTTTATATAGGGATGGGATATAGATATTTTGAGTTCTGTTGTTTTCACTTGAAAGTGTATCAGACTATTTTGTTTCTCCATGGTCTTCAGTGTGACAGTCTGGATGGTTTCCTAATTTTGTTGCTTTGACATGACCAGATGAATTAAACCATTCACCATTCCTCTAACAGTGGATATTCAAATATTTCCGGCTAGTTACTGTCATTTAGGATTCCATCATGAACACTTTTTGCATATTATTTTTTGCTTTAGGCATATTATTTACTGCAGATAAATTCATTGGAGAAATTACTCTTACTCTAATAAAGCCTAAATTCTTTCCTAAAAGATTCATATGAAATTTAGTGCTGCTGACAATGGAGGACCAGCAATTTCACTACAACACTGAAACTGTGTTAGGGATTTTCGTTTTGGTATGTGTAAAATGGTAATTCAGGGCTGCTAAATATGCATTTTTTTGTTACCATTGCAAGTACAGTTTTCCCCATGTTTTTATTTGTTTGGTTCTTCTGTGAGACTGGGGTTTGGATTTGTTTTTCTTAAAAGTACAAACACTTTTGCGCACCTGGGTGGCACAGTTGGTTGAGTGTCTGACTCTTGGTTGTTGTGGTGTTATGGGGTGGTGGGATAAAGCCCTGCCTGCTTTGGGCTCCATATTCAGCAGGGAATCTTCTTGACATTCTCTCTCTCCCTCCCTTCTCCCGCTGCTCATGTACGCAGGCATGTGCACTCTCTGAAATAAATCTTTCAAAAAGTATAAATACTTAAAGTTTCTATCTTACATAGTACATAATAATCATTTCCTTTATTCAACATGGAGTTTCTATTAACATCTCTAATAAAAAGATGGCTATAATATTATTTGGCCCGTTTCCTGGATGGGCAACCTGGGTTAAGTAACTTGATTGAATAGCCAAAAACGTATGGACTTGGAATATTAAAACCCAGGCTTATCTGTCCCATATTTTATACCCTTAGTCATGCTCCTTTTACAATATTTATTGTAAAATTATAAAATATAGAAAAGCAAAAAGGAAAATAAAACCACATTCATCTGAAATTCTGCCCTACAGAGAATACCACTGGAAGTATGCTGGAGTATGACTGCCTATCTCAGAGGAAGGCAGGAGACCTGGCACAGACCCTGGGAGTGAGAGAGGGGTGAATGTGTGTATACCTCCTCCTTCATCCCTAGTAGACTGCTGTTGGCTCGGTGATCAAGAAAAAGTGTCCAAAACCAGAGACTTTTTTACCTTATTATGTATATATTTACAAAAAGGGATCACTTAGTAGATCATGAATGTCCTTCTGTGTTATTATCCACTAGTACTCACCTTGGCAACCTTGGCCTGCTTATGTCTGTCTAAGGAATGGACTTCAGTGGTACTATTGTTAGACATTTTGATTGTTTACACTTTTTTCTTACAAGTAACATTGTGAAAATTATATACATAAATCATGTGCTTATTTGTCCAGTTATTTATTTTAGCTTAGTTGGTATGGAATGCTAGGTCAAAGGCTATTAGATTTTTAGGGCTTTTGATGATCATTGCCAGGCCCATTCTACCCTCCAAGAAAGTGTCTTCCCATTTGGCCTATTAAAGTAAGAAAAGAGAGGCAAGGAGGAGAGAGAGAGAGAGAGGGAATTTTTTTTTTTTCCATAATTCCTTAAAATTCACTAGCTTAATTCTTAGGAAATAAGTCAGTCAACCCACATGTATTTCTTAAACACACATCATGCAGAGATCATGGTCCTAGTCTGACAGTGAAAATAAATTTATTCTTGTGGGACAGTTTAAGGGAAAGAGTTTTTGCTGTTCTGCTGGGTCAGCAATGACAGAGTTCATCAAAAGCCCACCCACTTTCCAGAGCTATGGTGAGCTCTGTGGGGTGTGTTGGTTCACAGAGTTCGTTTGCCTTGATAAAGTATTATATGCCAACGGACTGAAGTCATGGTTTGTAGTCAAACAATTACTATACAAATTTCACATTAGTTCAGAATGCTTTTTCAGAGTGCTTGTGGGATCAGAGTGGTTTGGCTTCATATTTTTTGAGTGACATTTGCAATAACACATTAGCGAATGATATAGGTGGAAGGTCTTGGTTCTACTAGATTTCTTGGGTATGAAAGCCAAGGTTTTAGGGCTGGTGCAATTGTTTCTCTTACACTTTCAATAGGGATAGAACATGCTACAGAACAATTACAGAATATTTTTCCCTCTGAGGACATAAATGAGTGTAGTCAGCAATCTCCAGTTTCTACAAAACTATGCCTGTGCTCCAAGAAATGTGTAAATAACAGGAATGTCTGCTCTAAAGTTCTTGGCCAAAATTTAATTGAAATCAACTGTTTAAAATATATTCTTAGGTAAATTTTACATTGTAGTTCATAATATTTGTTATATAATTTTCACGATAGCCCATGAAGTATTTGCCACAAAGGAAATTGGTGTGTTAGGAAACTGAGCCATGTTCATTCCCTCCCCCCACCCCATTGTCCCATGTCGCACACAACTGTACATGTTTATTTTTACATAAAACCTCCCAGCAAGCCTTAATCATTTCAATCAACTCAGTCAAAACTTTCAAAGAATAACAACTTTTAAATCCCCAAATTGCTTAGAACCTTTGAATTAGAATCTTCCTCTGGGAAATAATTTGCCAGCATTGGCAAAGAAAGCTGTGCATGAAGACGTTAAAATTAAAAAAAAAAAAAAAAAAAGGCAAGCCATTACTAAACACTACAAATATGATTGTTAAGCAACATGTTAATTTAAAGCCATGTGGGCTTTATTTGATGTAATATGTCAGTAGACACTGCAAATACTAAGATTTTTGGAACCTTGAAGGAAATTTGATTTTGGCTAAGAAATTGGGTTCACTGAGGACTTTGGGACATCAGAGATTATAAGATTATCCTTTCAGCTAGTATTTACCTCATGGTACTTGGTATTGTGAAAACACCATACACTCTACATTGAACATTCTTAAAGCATAAGAGATGAATTCCAAGCCATTTGTCCAACCTCAGATTTGCAAATATACTATAACATGTAATTTCTTCAACTCTCTAATGTGTATTTTTTTGGCTGAGAGCCTTCCCTTTCTTATACTGTTTAACTTGATCTTTACTTCTATCATTAGCCCCTAGCTGTGAGCTTTTTTCTGACCATCCCAGGGAGAAATAAGTTTTAAGTTTATTCAAAAGAGTTCCTAGATGGGCAGAACACAAAACTGTGTAGGAAGACCGATGTTTATGGTTGGCTGGGCCCCATGTAACTTGCCAGACAGCCCACGCATATAATTTAAATTGTTTCTCAGCTCAGCTAGCAGTACTTGTCAGGGACCTTGAACCTAAAATTTGCAAATGCCAAGGGTCTATTTGAAAGAATCTATTCTTTGATAACAAAGTCTTATTGAGGAGGCAAATCATACTTCTAGAATATTTTAAACAGTGAAAATCAATATGTGGTTAAGTGCTCAAATGAATGAATAGGTCGAAACATTAAATCTTGTTGGCAGTGAGAGAAGGGGAAGACTCCGTAGGGACATAACACAGAAAGTTTAATTATTTGAGTAAGACTGAGGACGGGATGCAAATATGGTTTGGTCATGGTTAGGCATCAACCTAACTTACTTGATATCACTCCTACACCAGTCAGAGGCAGACAGGATTTTGGACTCAGGCCTATCTGGCTCTGGAATTTGTGATATAAACCTTTATCCCATATGGTTACCCTTCCAACTTTATAAACTCAACCAGACAGTGAGTCTCCCCCTTCCTTCAAGATCCAACTCAGTGATAGCCTTTCTCTAAAGTCTTTTTAGATCCTGTAATCTATGTCCTGTAGTCCTTTCACATCTTTAATTATACAACTTTATTTAGTCTTTTGCATACCTCTTTCCCCTGAGGGATTGTGAGGATCCAGTCCTCACAGGAAGTACAAATTATATCCCATATTGAGCTCAGTGATTTGGCCTGTGCACTAGATGTGGTGTTGGGAGTAGAAAAAAATGGAGTACAGAAGGAGTATGGTTCAGAAGCAGGAGTAGAGGTGATGTGTGAAAGAGAAATAGGTGATCCTTGTTACATGAAAGACCAAAAATAGAGGTAAGATTGGAAAAGAAGCAAAGGCATATGATCAGGAAGGCCTTAAATGGCAAAGTCAAGAATTTGGACTTGACTCTTGCAGACATTACAAGCCAATGAAAGACTAGCTTGACTGAAAAGAAGATTAAGACCATCTCTGTCTAAATGGGAAGTTGGTGACGAGTAACTTAGCAGTATATTTTCCCCTTATTTATTTGGATTGTATAAACCTGTCTTTCAGTCCAAAAGAGTACTGGGTCACATTTAGGTGACACATTTCCTCCAGACATCCTGGAGAACTTCAGGAAGTGGCGGGGATGATTCAGCAGGAGACGTCTTCCTGCACCATGCAGAGATTGGTATTTGGATAGAGTTATTCTTGCCAGGCTGTGAAGAAGTCTTTCCATAATTTATGTGGATGTTTGCTCAGCCTTTTCCCAGATGGAAACCAGGCCGAGGATAAGACTAGATGGGAACAAATTTGGAAGATTTGGGATCCCTGGTGAGTCTTTATCCTGAAGACTTTTTGAAGGTTCTGAAGTGGCCTTAGCTTACCAAGGGAAAGATAGACAGTGGTTAGGTAGGTTGGTTCTTTGATTACTTTGGTAAAATATGGAATATTGAGGACTTTTATGTTCCTCATACCTCAGGGTGAGCTCTAATTTTAGAATCAGAGGAGTCTTGCAAGTCTGTGGAAGTCCATTTATATTCTTATTTTAGGTACTTTATCTTAAGCTGTGCAGAGGTATACTTTACTACCTCTATTTAACATTTCTAGCCTACAAACCTTTTGAGATTTCTTTTTATTATCTGTCACTTTTTAAAAATTGAAATTATTATCAGTATAGCACAGAGATTAATAATGCCAGCTCTGGACCCAGATTGCCTGAGTTCTGATCCTAATCTTCCCACTTAATAGCATTGTGACCCTGGGCAAGTTATTTAACCACTCTGCCTCAGTTTCTTTATTTGTAATATGGGGATAATAATTTACTTTCCTTACTGCAGTTTTGCCAGAATAAAATGAGTGCATTGTTCATTTATTAAAAGTAGAACTATTAGAATAGTTCCTGGTACATAAGTTCCCAACAAATATTATCTATTGTTGTATTATAAATGAGAAAATTAAAGCAGCTACAGGTTAAGTGACTTAGGTAGTTGTCCAGCAAGATGACTAAGCCAGGATTAATGTGTATTTCAACATTTAGTCAACTGTGAGTGTATTTAATCGGTCAGCTGTGCTATACTGACATAGAGACCAGAGGTCAGGAAACGTTCTTAAAGGGACAGGTTAGCTAATAAATATTTTATACTTTGCAGGACTTAGACAACTCTTCTGCAGCTACTCAGTTCTCATTGTGTTCTGTAAAAGCAGCTATAGACAGTATGTAAATGAATAGGTATGGCTGGGTTCTAATAAAACTTTGTTTATAAAAACAGGTTGCTGGTTTTTTGTGTGTGGGTTGTTTTTTTTTTTCCCCCAGACCTCTGCTTCAGATACTTAAGTCATACCTGCACAGAGACTTTGGATTCAATTTAGGTTTATTTATTTATTTATTTGAGAGAGAGTGAGTGAGTGTGCATGCACAAGCATCCCAGAACATGACTGGGGGGTTTGGGGGGCAGAGGAGAAGCGGACTCCCTGCTGAGCAGGGAGCTGGATGTGAGGCTTGATCCCAGGACCACAGGATCATGACCTGAGCCAAAAGCAGATGCCCAACTGAATGAGCTCTTCAGGTGCTCCTGGATTCCATTTAAAGTATGAAACAGGTATTATTATAATAAAAAATAACTTCACCTCCAAATGAATATGTCTAACATGGTATTCTGATTTGTGATGGTCATGCTTTAGAAGATTGAAGTGATTTAGAAAATAAGCAATAGTAATGTGTTTTCCCATCTCAAAGAGATATACAGAAGTCACTTAATGGTTTGGAGAATTATTCTTAGAATTTGAAATCTGATTTGGGCAAGATACTAAGGGTTGTTTTATTAAATAAACACAAATACAGGGGCGCCTGGGTGGCTCAGTGGGTTGACATCTGCCTTCTGTTCAGGTCATGATCTCAGGGTCCTGGGATTGAGCCCAGCATTGAGCTCCCTGCTCGGTGGGGAGTCTGCTTCTCCTGTTCCCTCTGCTCTTTCTGTCTCTTGTGCTCTCTGGCTCTCTCTCTCCCTGTCAAATAATTAAAATCTTTAAAAAAATAGTAAATAAACATAAATACAGACATTTTTGTTGTAGTTGTTCATTTTTGTATAGGAAAAATGTATGAGTCAAGTAACAGGCTATTTGTAATTCTTTGTCATTACACAACAGGTTTTTCTGCTAGGAATGTTTTCTGCTAGGAATGAATTTTTTTGTGGCTTACTTCTCAGTTTAATAAATTGTTCTTTTTAAATTAAACTTGTCAGTGAACCTTTTTGTGTCTGGCCATGTTGGTTCGTATTTATAGCTTACGTCTGTTTCTGAGGAAATGACTAAAGTCGCTTGCATTCAATCAAAACTATGTGACAAAGGACATCTTTGACTTACTTAAACAAGGCTCATGATGGAAACTAAAAAAATCTAATGGTTCATGTTTATAAGTGTTTTTATGTATTCAGTCTTGGTTGGGCCAGATAATTAGAGCTCTGTGCTAAGGGAGGGATTGAAAATACTCAGTGCTTCTCAGTTGAATGGATTCCTCTGGAGCAAGTTTGGGCAACACTTTCTTACAAGTCTTTACAGTTTTTTAATTGCACATGTTTAGAATTTATGGAATTGGGTGGAATGGAATTTATGGAATATAGGTATATATTTTTTCTTCTCTTTAAACCATTCCACTGATTTTCTGCATCCTCATCTGTATCCTCTAGACCCTCATTTGTACTTAGATGTGTGACCTCTAAACCTTGCTCATGTAGTTTTAGCAAGGAGGCTGATGGGGATTGGGAAGGGGCCTGGGGATGTAACTGACTCACAGAAATGTGATGTGTCTTGCTCCTGTGGAGGTCCCTGTTTCCCCACCTCTGGAATATCCTCAGGCTCTCCCCATCCCAGTGCTGTCCCCTCTCTGTTGGTCCCTTCCTTCTGGCAATGTCTGTGTTCTTCCTTCTGCTCTTTGCTCCAGGGCGGGAGAAGAGGGCACAGGCCAGGCTCACGCCTGCTCAGACCCAGGTTAACCTGTGCTCTGGGACCCCAGCTGAACTCAGATCCCTCCACAAAGGCCCTGCTAGAAATGGTGGTTGGATTTTGCTGTGATTATTGTTTCAGATCAGTTATGTCATGAACTCATGGGAATTTTCTGTTAATGTAATTGTTAATTTCAACCCTTTTATGAGCACTCAAGGAAACCACTTCAATAGCCAAATCTTGGATCTCAGTGTAACACAGACAGGAGTGAAATTGCTGAGTTGGCTGTTCCACGTCACTCACTCTGGCCTCTGTTCTTAGAAGCAACTACGGAGTAGGGTTCCTACACACTCTCTTTGAAAACTGTTGATGAATATAACTATTTTTGGAGCACACACTAGTCTTAAAATTGAGCTTGCCTATGTATACGTGACTAATTGCTCAAAGTTCACCTGGATTGGTGTGTCTGTATGGGTTATATATGAAGCCAGCTTTAGGGGCGACCAAATGGACAGATGCTTACCTGAGTTGAGAGATTTAAGACAGCCTTTATTCTCCATTCATGCTTGAAATTCCATTGTCAGTAATGCATTTTATTTCTGTGTTAAGCAGCTGCCTCTTTTGAAGCTCTTTTTCAAATGAAAATACCCTCAGGAAAGCTATCCATTAAGCCATTTGAACCTTAGTGCTGATCCTATTGCTTCCCTACTTAAACATCTGGAGTCAATGACTCCTCAAAAGGATAGATAGAAGAAGCAAGGAGCCACACCTCTCCTTCGTAACTTGGTCTGGGACTGGCTCTGACTCTGTGTACATTTGATAACCCCATGTGAGGTTATCTGTAGTATTTAACTGGGAGATACTTTACTTTCTTATTTAGATGGAGGTATTATGAGTTATTTGAATAGTGAGCACCTCAAAAGGAACTTCTATTCCTAAATATTCCTTTACTTCCAAAATATATTTTATTACTGTAATGGTGAGTATATACATGCCATACATATAGTACTGGGATTTTTTTTTCCCCGAGTATATGTTATTCACAAGAGGTAAGGAAATTAAGTCTAGTCGCAAGTCTAGAACACAGGGTCTAGAACCATCTTGTCTGCATATTGATTTTTTTTTAATTGATTGACTTACCCTTTTTAGATTTATTTATTTATTTATTTTTGGACCTTAACAAATATAGTAAAATCATGGTTCATTTATGTATTTAACAAACATTCACAGAGTGTCTAACATGGTGCAGGTACTTTGTGCTATAAAAAGGAATGCTGGTGGTTTTCTCCTGAAAATCAGGCTTCAAGGAATATTTGAGGTTGCCTAGCAACTGGGAACTAAGGAAAAAAGAGAAGAAGGGAGTGCTAGGGGGTGGTGGAGAAGAAAGGAGGAAGAAGGAAAGAAAGATAACTAGAATGAAGTTAGTTAAATCTATTGGTCCTTAACACATTTTCTTGTTTTTATTTTTTTATTTTTAAATTTCTTTTTAAATTTTAAAGATTTTATTTATTCATTTGAGAGAGAAGAGGGGGAGAGATAGAGAACAAGCAGGGAGAGCCTCAGGCAGAGGGAGGGGGAGAAGCAGACTCCCTGCTGAGCCTCATGTGGGACTCAATCCCAGGACCCTGGGATCATGACCTGAGCCGAAGGCAGATGCTTAACTGACTGAGTTATGCAGGCATCACGCATTTTCTTGTTTTTAATTGCACGTGTTTCCTTGTTTGATGCTCTTTGTTGCTTATAGAATAATTTATCATCTTTCAGCTTTATTTTTTTTTCTGGTATGCTCTAATTTGAAGTAAGTTTTAATTTTTTTTATAGTTGTTTCTTTCCAGTGTAAAAGAATTTTATGGACCAATTGGCTAATAAGTACATGGGAGGTTTGAAGAGCTGAAGAAAAAAATCCATCTTAGACTTGCTTTTTAAAATGTGAGTAAACTCTCCTCTCCATGGTTTATTTCTGACATCTCTAAAGCCTGAATATAGAAAGGTAATTTCTGTATGTTCAGTGTGTAAATTTTTTCCCAGTAGTAAAGTTACTTGACTATGTTGGTCGACTCATTAAGTCTATGAGAACTGATGACCCACCCCCCTCTTGAAGAGTTTTTTAATTCTTGAAGTACTATGACTAACATAGGTGACTGTAGAATTTTGACATAGTGTGGCAGTCTGTGAGCAAATCTGTTTGACACCAAGAACGAAAACACAGACCAGGCAGCCCATGAACAATAGCACCCTCTTCTCAAATCCTTTGTTGCCTTTTGTCCTGCAGACCATTTCAGTGCCACATCGAAGCTAGTGAGAATTCGGTCAACCCTTTAATGACCCTATAGGCTTAGAAAAATGAGATGTTTTCACATAAGCTTATTTACTCCCTTCCTCCCTGGTATTCTTGTTCAGTAATAATAATAACACTTAACTATTTATTGAGCATCTGCTAAGTGACAAGTACTTGACTCAAGTCAGTCAGTATTTATTCAACACATACTTTTTTCTGTTTGCGATGTGCCAGGCCCTGCTCTGACACCTTGTGTTATTGTCATGACAACCTTGCAAGGGAGGAGTTAATATTTTCAGGGATATACATGAGAATATTGAGGTTCAGAGAAAGGTAGGGAGAATGCTGATGGTCACACAACTGGTAAGTGGCAAAACCTAGACTGTGAACATCGCGCTGACTTTTTCTGACTGGCCATATCCTAAGTGGTATTTAAAATGCTCTTTCTGGCCCTGCTTTGGTAGGAAACTAGAGCCTTCTGGGTTTTATTCTTAGTAGGAATATGATCCTAATTCTTCTAAACCTTGGCCATAGTCACAACAAGGAAGGAAACTGGAGAAACATCCTCCCACATTTGAGAGAGAGCTTTGGTGCTTGGATGGGGAATTAAAAGATGTAATGTCCAGTCCCAGCCCTTCCATGGATTTCCTGTGTGTCCTTGAGATAATTTAACATACACGGGAAACAATTACTTTTATTTATGCCAACTGAGGAAAGCAGACCAGATATTCTCTGAGGTCTCTCAGTCAGCTTTGTATGGAAATATGGAGGAAAGCGCACAAATCTTAAGTGGGTGGCTCGATGGAATAATTGTCACAAATCGAGTACACCTTTGTAACAGCACGCAGATGAATGGAAAATTGCCAGCACCCCAGAACCTACCTCTTCTAATGCCCTCGGAAATAACCGATTAATTCATTTTGCCTGTTTAAAAAATTCATGTGACTAGAATCATGTCCTATATATTCTTTTGTGCCTGGCTAATTTTTCTTATTATATTTGTGAAATTTATCTCCAATATTTATAGTTTTTCTGCCATTCTCCTTGCTGCCACGATATTCAGTTCCATATCTGTTATAGTTGCTGGACATGTCAGTCGTTCTCCAGTTTGGATGAATAGCAAATAATGCTTCAGTAAATATTTTTGTGCCTGTCTTCTGGTGATGACTGGATTTTGTTTGTTTGGGGACTACTCAGTAATTTAGACTGCCGATCTGGGGAGGGATGTTGGTCTAAATGAATATCTTTGAAAGCAGACACGCTGATTTTAGGTGATTTATCTGCCTCAGCCTGACGTCTGAGCGTGCTAGTCAGGAGCAGATGAAGATGTTTTGGCAGATTGCTCTTGAGGGTATGGCCAGGTGGGACCTTGTCTGCTCTGTGTGTGGTGTGGGAAGGCTTGCTCCCTGATGGGCAAGGACTCTGCTTGGATTCAGGAAGGGGTTGCAGAGAGGAAGAGAAACTAAATCCAGAAGTGATGGACATCTGGGCTACCCTAGAAATCCTTAGGATATCTGGTCAGCCAGATCAAGAGCTTGGAAAGCTGACAACCCAGGGGAAGGATCTCTGCTGTGAGACCTAAAGAGTCTGGAGAGATGAATAAAGAAAGAAATATTGATCCAGGCAGGGAGGCTGAATCTCAGAAGGAGCTCTCAAAGCATTTTCTGAATAAATTTATTCTAATTTTGTCCAATTTCTTTTTAAGTCTAACTTTCTTTTAAGGAAGCTTGGAAAAACCTCTCCCTAATGTATGACTCTTGAGCCAAGATGGACTTAATTGGTAGAATCACCAAATTGGGGGAGAAAAAAGTATTTTCAAATAGATAAGGGGAGTGGGCCTGGGGGCCTTGTGTGTGTCTATTCTTTGTGGAAGTCACAGCTCCCTCACCTTCTTTTCCCACGATCTCTCTGGATTAGCTTCTCATCTTTAAAAAAAGGATATTAAGGTGCCGATCTGATAGGTTTGCTGGGACAGTTTGCTGCAGAGTATCAGCTGTGTGCTTTTGGGTGTGTTGCATGGGCACTAAAAATAATAGTCCTTATTCTTACTGTTTTTCTGAATCTTATTATGGATGTTGCTGGTTTGACTC
>ML101986.1:14653-29076 GCA_003697995.1 Taxidea taxus jeffersonii | reverse complement strand
CATCTGATTCTTTATAGGACTTTTCAGGTAATTCTTTTTAAAATATAAGAGTACTTTCTTTTTTAAGTATGGTGAAAACTAATAAATATTTTCCTACTTGCCTCGCCTTAAACTGAAATCTGAGGGAAGATGAAAGGAAACATTTGTCCATGCATTCTTGGCAGGTCCCTCCCCAGGGTGAGTCAGTGAAGACACTCTTGGTTGTTGAAACTGCTTTACATGGTTAGTTCAAGAAGAGGCCAGTGGAGCTGAGAGTCAGAGGGAAGTCGGGTCATTTTGCACAAAGGAAAATCATAAGTTTGTTTGGGAAGAATTGACTCTCAATTCTTGCCAGATATTTTGTAAACAAGTATCCTTATTTACTAGGGGGCTTTGGTGGGAGGCTCTGTGGGTGATTTACTTTTTTTTTTTTTTTAAAGATTTTATTTATTTTATTTGAGAGAGAGAGAGAAGTTGAGAGAATGAGTGGGAGGATGGGCAGAGGGAGAAGCCCTGTGCTCTGATGCCACAATGTGGGGCTCAATCCGAGGACCCCGGGATCATGATGTGAGCCTAAGACTGACGCATAACCAAGACAGACTGAGACAGTTAGGAGCCCTGTGTGGGTGATTTACCACGCACCACCACCACACCCAGGCTAGGGGACACATCCTGACTGGTTGGGGTTGGCGAATCTTTTCACCTATTAGTGATTTTGAACTAGCAATTGGGGCATATGATCTAGATTAAACTCAGTTTTGTCCTCGGTGAGGTTTTGATCAAACAAGTCAGTAATCTGGTATTTTGAAAAGAAAACTTTTTCTTAGAGTGACTTGAGCAAAGAGAACATTTTACCCAAGACTCTGAAATTCTAGTTCCGACTTTTCTACTAACTAGCTATTGCCCTTCTTCTGTATCATTTACCCTGGGCCTCAGTTCCTTTGTCTATCAAATCAGGAAGCTGATTTAGATTGGCATTTTGAGGCAGAGCGGGGTTCTGTGAATTCTGTAAACGTAATACTTTTGAGTGTGTTTGTGTTTTTTTAAATGCTAGATTCTTTCACCGATTCATCCCAAGACAGCAGTTCCTTTGACTGCAGATAATGGTACTTAGAATAGTGGACGAAGGAGTGGTTTCAAGATATGACCTAAATTCACAAAATAGTTAATGTCCAGAGCAGATAAAAAATTAAATGACTGGAGTCTTGTGACTGATGTAAGGCTATATTGAGCATATCTAGATTTATTTTCATAACAACTTTTGCTTTAATGGGCTCTAATACACATGCTCTGTTCATTAAAGGATGTGTATATTTATATATAAGCTACATAAATAAATGTAGTTAAATAAGTGGCCTAGCTGGATTACGAAAGCTGTACTTGGCCTTCTCTTCTATCTCTGTTTAAATTCTCAGTTCCCACATGACACAGTTGGGAGTGTCCCACCCTCCAAAACTGGATTTGTTTTGTTGTTCCAGACATCAAAGCAAATATTGATTTAAAGACATTTACTAATTGTCATAGAAATGACATTGGATTAATAAAATGAGAATACCAAATCGTGTTATTACTTAATTATTACTTTTAAGTTCTGACCTTTGTCCTCTTTTTTTTTTTTTTAAGATTTTATTTATTTATTTGACAGACAGAGATCACAGAGAGGCAGGCATAGAGAGGAGGAAGCAGACCCCCTGCTGAGCAGAGAGCCCTGTGTGGGGCTCTATCCGAGGACCCTGGGATCATGACCGGAGCCGAAGGCAGAGGCTTTAACCCACTGAGCCACCCAGGCACCCCACCTTTGTCCTCTTATACCCAAGTATCTACGTGAAGCTGATGCAGGAGGACATATAGGAAAAACTTAAACTAAAAACTTCAGTAATTCCAGTCATTTAGATGTCCTGAAAACTGGCAAACAGAAGAAATATCATTTGCCACAGAGGCAACCCCCTGGGCTCTCCATTGTTTTCATGGTTCTTGAGATCACGGGTAATGGTGGCAAAAGTTGTCTGGTTCTACCCCTTTGGAGGCTGGTGGACCCGGGCACAAGAATGAGGTGGGGCCTCTGCTCTGGCTTTGTTGGGGTCTTCTCTTCTTCAGGGTGAGGAAGGCCGTGGGACTGTCCATGTCATCAAGCAGGCCTGCTTACATAATCTGTCCACCTTGTCATGTAGTGGGATTTTTTGGATTTTGTTGTTTGTTTTAGATTTTATTTATTTGAGAGAGAGAGAGAGCACAAGCAGGGGGAGGGATAGAGGCAGAAGGAGAAGCAGACTCCCCACTGAGCAGGGAGCTGATGTGGGACTCGATCCCAGGACCCTGGGATCATGACCTGAGCTGAAGGCAGACACTTAACTGACTGAGCCACTTGGATGCTCTTATGTGGTGGTTTTGAGCAGGCCACTGAGATAATGGTGTCCCAAAGAAAAGCAATCCCCATAGCTCTGTTCCTCTGGGCCCTCTTTGTCCATACCCTGGTAGTGTTTTTCACTTTATATTATCATAGGGAGGTTGAAGTTTTCTATGTCCCCACTGCCTTCTGGGGACCAAACATTCCCCATTCTAAGTAGATTCCTACTACGGATTCTCAAGGTGCTGCTGGGGGTTGGTGATCTAACTGGAATCGTGTCACATATATGTTATGTCTTGAGCTTTATTGGTTCATTATAACTTGAGGCAATACGTAAATGAATTTCTTTCCATTATGAGACTCACAAAAGATTTTCATTTCCATTTGTCCCCCTCTAGTCCTCTCTCCCTCTTCTACCAAGTATCTAGGATCTCCTTTACAATCAAAGGGAGGTGTGGTTGGGCTTTTAGAACTCTGCCTTTAAGCAGCTGCTTCCTTTGTGTGCAGGGTGCGATGGAGTTTGAGGGCTGCTTGAGCTCTTTGCTTGACTGGGCCAAAGCCACAGACGTCTTTTTATTCTCAATTGCTTTGTTTTCTCCCCACCCCTTAGGAAATTGGCAGTCAGTGACTTTGATTTTTTTTTTTTCTCCTTGATACAGATATGCGAGGGTGCAACTGTAGACAGAAAGGAAATGTTTACACATTTAGCAAATAAATAATCAAAATATGTGGAGGGTGTGTGCGCGTACAGGCCTTGGCTCTATAATGGGACAGGTGATGTATTTTTCTTTCAAGTGCTCTGCATTTATGTATTTAATTATTCTAATTCTAATCAGCGCTTCTGATGATACTGACGCATATAGTCTCAGCAGTTTTTTAAGAAGGAAGAGGGTCTGAGGGAGCTTTGTCTCTTGTGTAGTGGATCTGTGGGTTAATATGGCAGTTTTTGAAAAGCATGGTTCTGGCCCCAGAATTTCAATCAGCCAAGGCTCTCTATGCCTTAGGGAATAAGGACGTGGGAGAAGGGATTTCAGTAATTCTTAAATCTATTATTTAGCAGTAGCTCAAGGCTTTGTGCATCATAATCAAAGAAATGAGGTTGTGTCCCCAGGTGTGTTTTGTGTTGAATACCAAGATGCTGCCCTCTGCTCGGGAAGGCACAACCCAGAGCTTGTTCAATTAAGAGGAGACTTAAATTAGGAGTGCGGTCATTTACAGCCATTGTAGCAGGACCCATTAGTCTTTAGGCAAAAAGAAAAAATGCTATCTCTTGAGAAATGATGGTAGCTTTCAGAGCTCAAAATAGCCTCAACAGCTTCCTGTGACCATTGCCTTGAACCGAGGTCAATCCCTCACCAGTGAGGCACTTGTCAGTACCGTGCATTAATTGTATTTGTCTTCTGTGTTTTAGTTTGTATTTCAAAATGCACATTGTCACTGTACCACCAGCTTTTCCTGTTTTTCTGTTTTTTACTTTGTTCCTTACCTTTGTGGTAGAAGTTCTGTGCTTGATTTTAGATACATAGGCTATTTGATACTGTGATATTAAGAGATTTTAGAAGAAAAGATCATCAGCTGTCTTTCTGGGCTGTTCTGGGCATTTTGTACTATATTTATTTTGGGTCCAGCTTTTCCTACCCTTGATTTCTGATTAGCTGTTCCTCCCCCTTGCCTTGGCCTCTCATCTTGCTTGGAAGCTTTTCAATAGGTCTGAACTTGGATGACTGTTTTGTTTGACAAATAAACACGATGTCAACCTTGGGAGGGAGGGGAGACCCAGGATGGAACTTTCCGGGAATGCTTCTGGTTCTAATGCATGGGATTTCTGGAGCCAGGACACCAGCTTCCAATATACCAGTATCCAGAAGTTGTTTCCTATTTGAGGGGATTAGCTTTTACAGAGGGAAACATGAATCCTGGGGCATTTGCACAAGTTTTGGATGATGTGTGGGATTTGTATTGTCTTGCAGTTTGTAAACTTTTAGAAATTAAAGAATGGATTATTTGGTTCTTCATAGTTGAAATGGGTTCTGAGTGAGGTCTGGCACACAACAGCCCTTTCTGAAGCCTTGCATCCAGAGGGAACCTCCTGTGTTGTTGGGATAGTGAGAAAAACAAGCATCAAGAGGGAAGCAAATGGCTTTCAAAGAGTATCAGACCTTCCAACTAAGACTAGTTGCAACAGAAAATAGTGACACCCCAAAACACCTGTTTACGTTGACCCACAGCACCCCCTGGCCTGTTGGCCTATTGTGTAAAAAGCCTCCGCTTTTTAGCCAGCCCGTACAGCAGCACGCACTTCTCTGTGAGTCTGTCTGAGTGATTCTAGAGGCGCGGAAAATGCCCACTCATTCTACTGGAGGGTTGTAGGATTCAGAAAGCGGTTTCTCTTTTCTCCCTTTGTGGCCCTCTGGAATCCTCAGAAGGTGGAGCTGAGGAAAATCCACAAGCTACAGATGGTTGGTGGTTTGTACTCTTTACCTGACAGAATACAGTGGTTCTCATTTGCAGCAGTCACAGCAGGTGCTGAGTTAGTGAATGCTGAGCCATTGGCCCCAGGGCATGTGTAAGTTTAGGTTCCTGTCAGTCTCTGTCACAACAGTTTCTGGATTGATGAGTACATAGCCTTGTTTCTTTTTTGCTGTTGTTTTAAAGATTTTATTAATTTGAGAGAGAAAGTCAGAGAGATCATGAGCAAGGGGTTGGAGTAGAGGGAAAAGCAGACTCCCCTCTGAGCAGGAAGCCCAATATGGGACTCAATCCCAGGACCCTGGGATCATGAACAGAGCTGAAGGCAGACCCTTAACCAACTGAGCCACCCTGGTGCCCTCCATGGCCTTGTTTCTGTTTTGTGTTTTAAGGAACCTTATTTAATATTGATTCATTAGCATTGAATTCACAATCAATGGCACTCTAACCCATCCCTGAACAGAGCTTTTTTTTTTTTTAAAGATTTTATTTATTTATTTGACAGAGAGAGATCACAAGTAGGCAGAGAGGCAGGCAGAGAGAGGTGGGGGAGGCAGGTTCCCCTCTTAGCAGAGAACCAGATGCGGGGCTGGATCCCAGGACCCTGAGATCATGACCTGAGCCGAAGGCAGAGGCTTTAACCCACTGAGCCACCCAGGCGCCCCGCATCTCTGAACAAAGCTTATCTAACATACCCATTTTTCTCTGCAAGGCACATCACACAGCCCTCTTGCGCTTAGCTCTGTGCCCTAGAAACACGTGTTTATAGTATGAATGCTGATCTGAAACTAGAAGGCAGAGCATTGCCTTGTTCCCCCTCAGCTGGGACTGTGCTTACAGGCAACTCACATTTTTTGCTGCACTGTGCATGCCTGTGAGTGTCCATGAGAACACTGCTTGTATTGATTTTGGGGTTACAAATGAATTTTAGCGAGGGGGCACATCCAAAGGTACCTGTTGTGTAACATAAGCAAAGTAATTCCAATTATTGTGGCAGCAACCCTTTTCAGCTTAGTGCTGTAGTTCACGTACCAAACCAGTCATTTAAGGTAAAAATGAATTCTGAGTTTGTATTATGACCATTATCCAGAACACGTCTTTAAACAGCCTCGTGTAAGATGAAGACCATTACGGACAGCTTGCCCTGTTAGTCACTCCTGTTGTTGAATGGATGACAATGCTTCTGCCAGGCTTTGAACACCTGGAGGAAAGGAGCAAGGTCTTGTGTATCCTCATGTCCTTGACATGAAATGATCACAGCCAGCACATAGTGGAACCCCAGTGAGGGAGTGGCTACTAGAATGAATGAATGAATGAATGAATGGAAGGGCAAGAAGAAGTCATCTTGGTAATGATGCCTGATGACCTACTTCAGGGCACCTGAGGAGTCGGATACATCTTTTCAGCTTAGATAATTGCCCATCTCCTACATTTATTAAATTAACTCATGTAAATACTTACTAATTTTCAGAGAAAGTAGAGTCCAGGAGTTGGTGTAGCATGGAGGGTGTTGCAGCTAGCCTGAGAGAGGAACAGTAGGACTGCCAACCATACTGAGAAAACTACATAAGGGTTAAAACTGCATTTTTGTCCTTCTCCATCTCACCGCATAGCCTGACTGGCTGTTTCTTTTCTTTTTTCCTCTTATTCCTGCTGCCAGCTTCTCTCCTCTTTGGTCCCACTGCCATGCTACTGTGATCAGAAACCTTTCTGGATTTAATCATCTCAATAGCTTGCTTCAAAATTCCATTCTCCTTGGAAGATACAGTTCAAAACTCCTTCCTGATCTGGCTTCCATCCTGGCACTTCAGACTTCTCTGTCTCTTACCTCCCTGTGTTCAGGCAAAACTACACTTTGCACTGTTTGCCACACATGCCTTTTAGGACTTATGGCTTTTGCTTAGGCTGTTCCCTTTGCTGGTGTTGTCTGTTCCTTCTCTCAAATCTTCCCCTGTGCTGTGTCTGGCAAGATGTCCATCCCCCGCAACAAGTACAAGCCCTTCAAGGGAGGTGCCTTTCTAACCATCTTGGTGCACAGCCTCTAGGACGTTATGTTTAGTAAACGTATTTGAATGGGTGAAGGAATCTAAACATTATCTGGAGGATTTGGAAATAGGAAGACTTTAGAAAAGATCTTTTCAAGTTAAAAAAAAAAAGAGGGTAGAATATCAATTTCTACTCAAATAGAAAAATGTGACCATTCTTTTGTTAACTAGCTTTGTCTGTTGTATAAAACTGAGCTTTTCCACTCAGGAAACATCTACACTACGCCACACTCGGTGGCCCCCAATATAAATATCCAGGGACTAGACTTAATTAAAGTAGGAGCTAGTTAAATTTTATATGAGAGGAAATGACATGCAATTTCAGATATTATCTGTTTCAATTCTTTCCTGTAAATTAACCATTCGTTTCACCAAATATTTATCATGGAGCTACCATGTCCAAGAAATTGGGCCAGGGGCTTTGGAGCATGAAAAGAAAAGATAAGCAGAACACAGGGGCTTTTGTCTAGCGGGAGACATGGCAGCACATTTCTGTAAAACACGATAAAACGTACACTTATTACAGAGAGTGCTATGGTAGCACAAAGGAAGGTGAGATTAGTTCTAGCCTGCTCATTCCTGCAGAAGAGCTTGAGTTTAACATGAGCCTTGAAAGGGTGCATTTAGAAGTAGGTAGGTAGCAGGGTAGACTAACATGGTTGGGGCAGTTGCAAAGAGAGGAGACAGTATAAGTAAAGGCACGGGGGCAGAAAAGTACAGGGAATAAGTACCTCAAGGAACATGAGGGGTGAGTGCAGAGCATTATAAAATAAGACTGGAAAAGTACATTGGGATCTGATTTTAGAGAGATATAATGACAGTTTGCTTGGACATAATTCTATAGGCATAAGGAGCTGTGGCAGATTTTTAACAGGAAGATTTTAAAAAGGAAATATGTGACAGCAACTAGCAGCAGCTAAAATTTGTAAGCACATATTGTGTGCCAGGCACTCTTTCTAAATCCTCACCACAACACTTTGAGGTTAGTACTACTAGGATCATATTTTGTAGATAAAATGGAAGGCCCAGAGAGGTTAAGTAACTTCCCAGCATCCACAGCAAATAAGAGGTAGGCCTGGGACCTGAAGCCAGAAAGTATTGTTTGAAAACTTCAGGTTTTGAACCTGGGTTTGAACTGTAGTCTTCAAGGAGCCTGGGAACTTTCTGAATTATTTGCAAACTGTTAATATATGTGAATGTGTAAATTTGTTTAAGAAAAAAATCTATAACTTTAATCCTGTAAGAGGAATTTACCAAAAACAGTTAGTAAGGACTCTAGAAGCACTCTCTTTTGCTCTCACAAGTTCCCCAGTATATTCAGCGCATTATAGGTGACCGTATGCATACGCTGCTTCTTAGGGTTAAAAAGCAAAACACTCGGGGCGCCTGGGTGGCTCAGTGGGTTAAAGCCACTGCCTTCGGCTCAGGTCATGATCCCAGGGTTGTGGAATCAAGCCCCGCATCGGGCTCTCTGCTCTGCGGACAGCCTGCTTCCTCCTCTCTCTCTCTGCCTCTATGCCTACTTGTGATCTCTGTCTGTCAAATTAAAAAAAAAAAGGTAAAACACTCTTGCACTGCTGGAAATAAAAGGAAATGTTGAAAACACTCTGCAAGAATTAGTACTATAAAGTGGCAGGTTGTTCCTTGATTTGTGAAAAACAGAAAATGTCCAAGAAGGTCTTTTTTTTTTTTTAAGATTTTATTTTATTTATTTGACAGAGATCACAAGTAGGCAGAGAGGCAGAGAGAGAGGAGGAGGAAGCAGACTCCCTGCTGAGCAGAGAGCCTGATGCAGGGCTCCATCCCAGAACCCTAGGATCATGACCTGAGCCAAAGACAGAGGCTTTAACCCACTGAGCCACCCAGGCACCCCAAAAAGGTCTTTTTTGAAGGTAAACATGAGCTCTCCAGGCCTTAGAACTTGTGATAACTCAAGAAGATAGCCTAGCTCACCATTTGGCAAAAATTATTTTTAAATTTCAACAAAAGCTAAAAAACCTGAAATCTGAAGGTTTCTAAAAAATTCCTGCATGCTAGTCTGCTTTCAACTGGATCAACTTTTTACAGTTAGAGGCACTTGTGGGATGGATATTTATTAACCCAGGAGACTGAAAATTCCTTGCAACCTGTGGGGAATCCAAAGGCAGGTGCCAATATGAATGAATGAATCCAGAGTAGAGAATTGCCTAGCTTATATCATTTGAGAAATCAATGCCTAAGTTCTGTTTAAAGATTTTAATGCTTTATATTTAAGATACTATTGTCACGTGAGTATAGCAAATGTAATATTTTATTTTCATAGCAAAGTTCTAGATTCCTACCTACTGGAGTTTTTCTTAACATTTTCCCATCTTTGTTGCTCGTTTTCTGTTTTATATTTTTTTCCGGTCCGTTTGAAAGTAAGTTACCAATACCGTGATGCTTCACTCTTAATTTCCTAAGGACATTCTTTTACATAGCCATAATATTCTTATTATAGTAACATGGTCTAACATAGTATAATAACATGACCTAAGATACAGTCCATATTCATATTTGTCCATCTATTAAGAAATTTTTTTTTATCATTGTTTTGAGAATTTGGTGAATGATTATGAGTAGCAATTGGTTATCATGTCTCTTTGCTCTCCTTTGTGAACTGTCTGGTCTCCCTGACTTTTTTGTTCTCTTTTATTTGGTATTTCATGATGTTAACATGTTTGAAAAGTCCAAGATGGTTGTCTAGAATTGTCTAGAAGAATTTCTTATATTCTGGATTCATTTGACTTTTGGATCCCTCATGATCCAGTTCAGGGTAAACACAGCAGTGGTAGCAACAGAAGATACATGATGTTGGTTAAGCTGGCATTCACCAGTTCTCCCTATTGTGAAGGTACCTAATCCCCTTGATAACTAATGCGTAGCCTGCTGGGTAGTTCCCCGAGACCATGTGCATGTCTTGTTCCCTAACAGCCATTCACCCAATGGTTTTAGCATTCAGTTTTTTTAAAGTTGTTATTTAGATTCTAGTTAACATACAGTGGAATATGAGTTTCAGGTGTACAGTGTAGTGATTTAGCGCTTCCGTATAACCCTTGAGCTCTTCACAGCCCGTGGGTTAGCATTCTTTTTGGATTCTTACGTGCATCTGCTGTTACGGTGGTGGTTGTGATAGGGTGCTAACTGAATTTGTGGTCACTTTACTGGAGAAGAATTCTCCTTTTCATCCTCATGCCTGTCTGGGGAGAAATCTAGGCCCCAAAGACAGAGGGCTGTTGAGGTGATGAAAGGGAACATGGAACTTACAACTCTCCAAGCCTGTATTGACGATGAACTTGTCCGATGTTTTCCTTTGTGAGTGGGTGCATGGGAAAGTTCTATGAGGAGAGGGAGATCTGTTTAGTTTTGGGGATTTGCACTTAAAATAATAAATCTTCATCGACACCGATGAGGACGAATGAAGTGAAATCGCCATTCTGATTTCCTACTAGACCAAGAGAATTCAGTAATAATGAGAGGAATTGTCATTAAACAGCCGCAGTCTGAATGGATATTTGATGTGTGCCCTCCCATTTGAAAAGGCCTCAGAAATATTTCTTTGGGAAGCATATTCGACTGAAATCCAAAGGGCATCAAGACTGTGGAATTCTTTTGAATGGTGGAATAGTAAACAAATTGTTTGGTAGGGGGATTTCTTGGTCTTGGTTTATAATCCTTTTGGGAATTTATCTTAAGGCTTTTGTACCCACCGGACCCATGACTGGCTCACTCAGTGATTCTGTGTTATCTGATGAGGATCTCATTTCACTTTTGAAAGCAGGGTGTTGTTCTCTTTGTTGGGGGATGAGAGGGTGAGGGGGTAGGGGGAAAAGCTTGACTCCTGGTGATGCAGTAAAGCCTACTCATGCATTGTACAATTAGAGAGTACACTGCTTGCCATAGACCTCCTTCCACTTGCAACTCATGATGCAAAGACTTATTTTTTTTTTAAGATTTATTTATTTATTTATTTGTTAGAGCGAGCGAGCGAGCACAGGCAGACAGAGTGGCAGGCAGAGGGAGAAGCAGGCAGACAGAGCGGCAGGCAGAGGCAGAGGGAGAAGCAGGCTCCCCGCTGAGCAAGGAGCCGGATGCGGGACTCGATCCCAGGACGCTGGGATCATGACCCGAACCGAAGGCAGCTGCTTAACCAACTGAGCCACCCAGGCGTCCCACAAAGACTTATTTTTGAGGCACTTCAATATCCTTCCTGCCGAAACAAAACCGTTATTAACTCTTGGGGTAAAAACCCTACCAGGTATTCTTAGGAATTCATTTATAATTTGTTTCATTTTTCCTTTCGTTGTTTGATAAGAGGATTTCAGAAGCTGTTTTTGTAACTAGGTAGACCTAGACCTGTGTATCCTCTGGAACCATGAACTTTCAACATTATGTTAAGTCTGAGGAAAATGATTTTATTTTGCTGGTATGGCGCACACACTTTTTTCTCTCATTGGGATCCTACTGAGTAAGAAATTGACATGGGTTGGGCTATAAAATTTATGTTAGTCTCTCTGATTCTGTGTGAAGAAAGCTGAATGCTCTCTATGTTTGCTTGGTCAGTTTTCACTGCATTCTGGCTCATTATGATGTTAGCGATTCTAGAATATGAATATCTAAGGTAATACTTCTCTAGTGCAACTAAGTGCAACTAGCTGAACTTTATGGATTTCAAGGTTGAGCAGTTTACTTGAAAGAGTGGTTTTAGTTTTGGGTATTAAGATAATGGGAATCCCAAAATGTGTTGGTTAATTTGGTGAGCGTGTGTCTGGCAAGTGCAGTCATTCGAAGCTTAAGGTTACAGCAAAGGTAGGACCTTCCAGGGACCACTTCATTTTGCTCTCAGTCCTTTTGATGTATAATGGGCCTCCTTTAACCCCAGCCCCATGTGTGTGACAAAAAGTGGAGAACCTGGTTGTAGTTTAGCATGTAACTAATAGCCTCATAGCATATTTGACACCATAATGAATGAGGAGATATTGAAATATTTCCTGTTTTTAAGCACTTTGACTTGCTTTCTGAGATGTAGCATGATAATCCCAATGAATGTTTCAAATTCTCATTCTTACAGAGAACATTTGTTATAAAGGCTTGTAAAATACATTGTTTGAATTTTAGAGATAAACCTCATACCTGCCAAGCAGGTTTATATAACACTGAAAAATAAGCACAAATATGTAAGCAACCTTGCTAATGAACAAGCCCTCTAATTCACCATGGGCAGTCTTTCCAAGTAGCTCATTTCAGTTGAGTTTTTCTTAGAGTTGACTTAATTACTAGAGAAAGAGTTAAAATAACAGAGTTCTGGTTACAGTGCTGTGAAAGTAGGAGATGTCATCTTTTAGAAAGATCATCCATTTAGCCTAAAGCAACACTAAGGCTCCTCGTATATTTGTTGAATTGACATTTCAAATTAGTCCCTAACTTCCCCAGGTGTTAGGTTTCTCAGTCTGTGGGTCACCACCTCTCTTGACCTTCCATGGATTTCTGTTTGCTTCCTGTCTATCCCCTTTCCATTCCCATACCTGCTCTTCACTCTGTTCGCCCTAACTTTTAACTTAAAGAATAGCAACTCTAAGCTGTTGTATTTCACTTGTAACTATATAGTTACAACTAACTATATAGGAAAAAGTTGAAAGAAATAAGATATATTCAAATCATTTAAAAAGTTTTATAGAGGCAGACTGCTCTGTACCATAAAAAGGAACTAAAAGTTAGTCCATAGGTAAAGTAGTTATGTAAAGAGAGCTGAAAAGTACAAGTCATGGGGGAGGGGGGAGGTGGCAGGATAGTGGCCTGGGGGATGGCTTGGAAGGATGTGGCCAACTTAAGCCAGAAGGATCATTCTTGGCCTCATAGTAACTCGAGAGTTTGGAGTCTTTAAGGACAAATTCCCCAGGCAGTGGGTGGACTTGAAAAGGCAGTGGGGGGAGTTCTTCAGGAATGGAGAAAGTAATCCCTGTGTTTTGTGTGTTGGCCCTTAGGAAAAGCACGAGTCTCCTTTGGTGAATGTGGTGAGTATGGATTGAAAGAAGATCTGGAAAGGGCAAGGCTTTGTGATTGCTACTAGATGTGGTGGCTATGTTGCAGTTGGGGAAGGACGGGCCTGGGCTAGATCTGGAAAGAAGAGACCAAAACTCCTGAACAGGTGCAGTAATGGGACTCAAAGTCCTTGTGACGTCAAAGAGAGAGGAGGGCTTTGGAGGGAGCCAGTCAAAGGGAATTGCTCTCAGAGAATTGGATAAAGTGAGGAGTCTGCCTGTGAAGAAGCTCAGGACATGACCATGAGTGTATTGCTAAGAAGGCCCTGTTGTTTGATGGCTTCCCTCCCATCGTACTATCATTCTTCGGGCAATATCATCCCCACTGTCTCTCACATGTAACCAGTGAGGACTACACAATTGAACTTCACACCAGCTTATCCAGCAGCTTCAAGTCCTCCACCTTAAACTAACTCAAGCAACCTCAGACATGAAGCTTTTAACAATCCACCTCCTCGTGTTGAATTATTTTTTTAGTAATCAGTGTGTACCTCATACAGACTGTTATCACCTGTAACCTGTTCTGGTCATATGTTTACATGGCTTTATATCTTGATCAATGAGCCACCTGAGCCCCAAGGATTGAGTGTCTGTTTTTGTAATTTAGAAAAGTACCCGGCACTTCTTTGTGCTAAATATTTGTGGGAGGAAGGAAGAAAGAGAAGAAGAAAGGAGAAAAGGGAATTGACGTTGAGGAAAGGGAGGAATTTGAGACCAAAGACTTTGATGCTTTAGCCACCTGAACTCTGCAGGTCAAAAGCTGAAGGAAGGCTCTTGGGTAAGCCTGTGGATAGTTAAGGAGGATGGTAGTGGTCGTGGGGAGGGGAGCTGATATCAGTAAGAGGGAGAGGTCAGGGCAAAAGGTTGAGAGGTGAGTATAGTCTTCCTTAAAGAAGCTGAAATTTAGAAGGAAGTTTACTGCCATTTGTAAAGGAATTTCAGAAGACACAGTGGGGAATGGACTGGGAGAGGACTTGTTTGAGTCAAGATCTGCAGAAACCCGTAACTTTGGGTAAATATTGCTTCTGTGTGGGAAATACTTCAATGTGAATTACTCTTAAACTCTCCCTCTGGGATGTCCTTTGGATCTGGTTTTCTGGGGAGATCCTCTGGAGAAGCCATAGCAGCAGCAACAACGAAATTATCATTATCTCGTTCGTTCTCCAACAATCCTCTGAGGTTCATATTATGATCTTTCCCATCTTCTGAACGAGGAGGGTTAAACTTGGAGTGGTTAAGTAGCATTCCCAATCCTCACATTCCTCCTGAGTGAGCCACTTATTCTGGCCAATGCAGCACACACTAGAACCAGTCAGGTCTCCTGGGAACATTGGATCTACCATCTGAACTCCTGAAACACTGCAACTGAAATCTGCTTCCTGAGTGACTCAGTATCTCGGCCACTTGTTCGAGCCATAGAAGTTCAACCAAAACCACACTACCATCTTGGGAATCTGTTGGGTTATACTACTGCCTTCTGAAAATGGGCATTTGGGTTAATATTAAGATGAAAATATATAAAAA
>ML101986.1:0-14253 GCA_003697995.1 Taxidea taxus jeffersonii | reverse complement strand
AGAGTAAAATACAGTAAGAAGGGAGGAGAAAATACAGTAAGAAGGGAGGAGGAGGAGAGCAAGAATGCCTTCAGATTAGGAAGGCTAATACTACTTAAAATTCGCAGAGAATATATTTCAGTCTTCTAGACAACATACAGACTTTCAGCCTGAGTCAAGATGGTGGGTTGAAAGAGGGAGACATGACTAATATAAGAGTAAGTGTTATATTTATTAGAAAACAATTAACTCATGGGGATTGTAGAATGGGGGCTATCAAAAGGTTAAAAAATCTGGCGATAGAGGGTGTCCTAATTCGAGGGAATCTTGAGGTTGGATTCTCTTGCTTCTGTGAGAGAGTCTTTTCTTTCGTGCCAGCTTATGAGGGCTCTCAGTGTCCTCCTTGCGGTGTGGTCTCCTGAAAAGTGAGGAGAGGACTTGCTGCCTTAGCCAGCGGAAGACCCACCTGAAGTTCACACAGGAGAGGGCCCGTGTCCTGGAATGAATGTCCTCCTTCTCCGGCTGACCTGATGAGACTGAGGAGGTCTCTTTAGTGCTTGTCATTTGGCTGGCAGTTGT
Source organism: Taxidea taxus jeffersonii (assembly GCA_003697995.1). Taxonomy (NCBI): domain Eukaryota; kingdom Metazoa; phylum Chordata; class Mammalia; order Carnivora; family Mustelidae; genus Taxidea; species Taxidea taxus. The sequence goes on along the minus strand of ML101986.1, from coordinate 13,695 downwards.
CTGGCTTATCATCTGCCAAGAAAATGAAGGAGTTAAATATGCAAATCCTGAATAACAATGGGGCCAATATTTACCACTTACAGAATTCAAATCCTTCTATCAAAAATAATCCAACTGTAGGGGTGCCTGGGTGGCTCTGTGTTAAAGCCTCTGCCTTCCGCTCAGGTCATGATCCTGGGGTCCTGGGATCAAGCCCCACATTGGGCTCTCTGCTCAGCAGGGAGCCTGCTTCCTCCTCTCTGCCTGCCTCTCTGCTTACTTGTGATTTCTGTCTGTCAAATAAAATCTTAAAAAATCCAACTAGAAATGCAAAATTTTAATACTTCAACACACACAGGGCGGGCACAGTATCATAACTTTTCTTAACTTCCCTGTCCCCTTTTTTTCTTCAGTGTTCCTCAGTATTTTCCCTTCAGCTCCACCCTGGCCCCTTTCCTTGCTTTCTCCCTCACTCCTGCCACATCAGACACTGAGGGAGGCTGGCCTTGGTTCAGAGCAGGGAATAATGCTCCATGCATCATTTCAAACTGCCTCCCCCCAACCAGGTCCACCTCCTTTTTGCCTGTGAGGCATCTCTGCTTACCTCAGCAAGTTCATGTTCCTGAAGTCTTGGCGGAATCTGTGGAAACTGGATGATGCCTTCATGCTGGCAGGCGTGGGACAAGTCCTGACAAGTATCATGTTCTTGATGACTGACCTGAGCTATGTCTAGAGGGGAGCTGCAGAACAACTGGGAATCTTCCTCCTGGGCAGATCCAGGGAATGCAGAGTCATCATCTTCATCATCTTTCTGATTTTCTAGAAATGTCTCAAGTTTTTGCACAAGACTGTCCAGTTTACTGAGAGTCAGTTGTCTGTTCTCTTCAGGGTACTTGTTGATCCACTGATTGCTTCCGGTTAGGTCCCAACTAGCTACGGAGCCTGAATTGTTAGAGCCCACATCAACATCCCAGGCCAGGGGGATGCTGAGTTTGCAGAACTCCTTTGGGTCATCCCGAATCTGGTCTCGTCTCCTCAGGAGTCTGCCTGTACTCTCTGTCCTCCATGTCCCTTGGATAGGAGGGACAAGGATTGGAGGACCCCTGGGAGACTTGTCTTCCCAGGAGATGGTGTTATCGTAGGAGAAGGTGTCCTCCGAGGGGAAATAACCCACAGAGAGGTTTGATTGTGAGCTGCAGTCTGTGCTGTCCGATTGGTCGCTGCTGCAGGATGAGTGTGCCATAGAGTTCAGGGACTCATTCTCAGGTCTCCCTCAACTCAGGAATCTTCAAAAGAAAGAAAAATCCTGGTGGGATTGGGGAGAAGAGGGAAGTCATGGTATTTAAGCGGTAATGTTATTCATTCCTTTTTCTGTTTGTTACTATGCCATTATGGTAGAAGTTCTTCAAATTTTTTTTTTTTTTAAGGAAGAAAAAAAAAGGCCCCCCCCCCCCCCCCCCCCCCCCGCCCACCCCGGGGCACCTGGGTGGCTCAGTGGGTTAAAGCCTCTGCCTTCGGCTCTGGTCATGATCCCAGGGTTCTGGGATCGAGCCCCACATCGGGCTCTCTGCTCGGCAGGGAGCCTGCTTCCTCCTCTCTCTCTCTCTGCCTCTCTGCCTACTTGTGATCTTTGTCTGTCAAATAAATAAATAAAATCTTAAAAAAAAAAAAAAGATTCTCTTTAAAAAAAAAAAAAAAGGCCACCCCCTCCCTTGAAAAAATGCCTTTCTTTGTGTGACAACCCTCTCAGCTAATCCTCTCCACCTGCTACTGCTCGTCATCTGTCTTGCTGCGGTTGAAACATCTTGCGTTGCAAAAGAAAAAAATGATCATCGTTCAAAATTTGAAAAATACAGAAAAGTATGAAGATGAAATTAAATACACTTATTATACTATGGCCAGAGATATGGATAACCATCCCTGGAAAGATTTTGGTGGATTTCCTTTTCTTTATATGTACATATGTGTGTACCCATGTATTTGTGCATATACATACACATACCTGCATATGTGTGGATGTCACATCAGCTGTTGGAGATCACTGTCTTTTATGGCGTACCCTACAGTAAACCTGTTGATAGCTATTTTGTCATTTTTATGACTTTCTTACTGATGACCATTAAGTGGTTGTTACTGTTTTAATAAGACTTCAGTAAACCCCCTTATCAATAAATCCTTGTGTCTCCCTCTCTCTATATATATCTGTGGCTTTGATGGATCAAAGATCACAGATAAATTGGAGTTGATATCAAATTGCTTTCCAGAAAGGTTATGGCCATTTAGATGCCCATCCTCCCACCATCTGTTGGCACTTTTTAGTGTAGCTTTTTCTGTGATGCCCCAGTAGGTGTGTGGGGGTGGAAGAAATACACACACAGACACACACACACACAGTCACGCCCTGCTCTGGCGGCTGCCCACATGAAAAAGGCGCTGCCAGCTCCTGAGCCATAAACTGGGGATGTTAGAAATCCCTCAGATCCTGACTCGCAGTGACTAGAAGTCCAACTGCCAGAGGTCTGTGTTCTGGGACTGTTGGTTACTATGGCAACACAAGGACCCAAGTTGGAGTCAGAAATGTAGGAAGAGAAAAAAAAAGGATAGAAAGCCACAAGAGCTATCCCCTTGCTCCCACCCTATTCTGTGCTCATCCTGTCTGGGGCTGAAGAGGATCCTCCTTGAGGGCGGAAGAGCAAATGCGATGGCAGTTCCTTCCCTCCTGTCACGCCGGTGTGGGAGATGGCTCCTGCCTTAAGGGAGTTTAGAGCCTATTTGGTGAGACAGACATAAACAGCCTGTTATAGGACATAACGGTAAGTGTAGCAACAGGACTTAAAAACTAATGTCGTGGGAGAACAAAAGGAGGTTCCTCAGGCAGCCAGGGTGTGATTGGGGTGGGGATATCAGGAAAGGCCTCGTGGAGGAGATTTTAGGAAGTAGAAGTAAGTGAAGTAGAAGTTAGTGAAGTAAAAAGGGTCAGGAGGAGGTATCTGGGTGGCTCATTCGGTTAAGCATCTGACTGTCTTGATTTTTGGCTCAGGTTGTGAGATCAAGCCCTGTGTAGGGCTCTGCGCTGAGTGTGGAGCCTGCTTAAGATTCTCTCTCTTCCTCTCCCCCCTCACCCTGATTGTGCCCCCTCTCTCTTTCTAAAAAAGGTGGGGGATAGAAGGGTTGGGGGAGGGGGCCTTTCCAACAGAGGGGACAGCTTGGGCAAGGACACCCAGGTGAAAAACAGCTGATTGTGTGGGGAGATCAAGCTTGATGAGGTAGATTGGGGTCAGTGAGATCATGAAAGGGTTTCCACTCCTGTTAGGGAGCTTGGACTTTTATCTTGTAAGGCTGTACTCAGGATAGTGGTATTCATTTATCACATAGTCTTCCAGGCAATTCAGAATATATTGAAATACTTGGCACGATTAAAACAAAACTTAAAATGGACTTGGCAGCATGGATGTTATTGGTGGACTTCTATGAGAATGGGATCGGTCGGTTTGCGTGTTGTTGAGGAATGAATGAGAGGAAAGGACGTGAGAACAGTGAATATAGACTATTCTTTAGAAATATCTAAATGAGAAAGTGAGAGGAGGAAGCTGAGTCAAGGTTAGTTTCTGTACCCAATCCCCAAATAAAAAAGGGGCAAGAAATCAGCACGGGATGGGGAGAGTTTCAAAATATAAGGGATTGGCTGCTGCTTTTGAAGAGGGCAAGGGTGGGACTCATGGCATGGTTCGAGGGACAGGTTGTTATCCCCGATACTGGAAGAAAGTAAAAATGGATATAGAGAAATTTGTAAAAATGGATATAGAGAAATGGATATAGAGAAATGCAGTGGCTGAGGACCTCCCTTTTCTTCGAGTTTCCCAGCTAGGCTTTTGTCTTACTGCAGAGTTAAGCCCGCAGTTTACACCAATTCTGTTAACTGAATCTTTGTCCAGTTCTGTTAAGTGCCTCCAGTAACATGAGGTGTCTTGGTTCTTCTAGAACTGAAAGCAGCATCCCTTCTGTTCACCCAGCCCTCCCACTTCCCAGGCTGCTCTTCCCTTAACCACTGTTGTGAACCCTTCCCTTTCTAATGGCATCTTGAAATTATTTGTGAATGGGTCAGATCATAGCCCCACAGTGATCTAGTCTGGTCACTCTGCCTTCACTGCTGTACTGTTCTCAGTGGGTAAACCATAGGTGGAGGTAGTAAATCTTTCATTGTTTCGAAATCCTGAGAATTGCAAATGTGCAGTTCTGAGGATAGATTTGGGTCATGTAGGATCAAGGGCTCTCAGCTGCATAGACTAAACCAAAAAGTTTTCTATAGCAAAATCATCCTGATAAACTAGTTATAGTATCCTCCAGTCTGGTGTAAACTGTGAGGTTGTACAATTCTGCTTTTTGGTCAGTTCAGTGATTTCCAAGAAGGGACTAGGGCACCTACTCAGTTTCTTAGAGATAAAGCCCATGTGTAATTTGAACAAGTATATTCTTAAAATAACATTGCTTAGATCTGCTTTTGGTCCATTTTGTAAAAATGTCAAGTTTTAAATAGCATTAAGAGAAACCATAAGGTTTTTATATTTATCAAAAAAGAGGCATGAATTTAAACATACACACACTAGAAAAAAACAAAAAATACAAGTCTGACTTAAAAGAACCTCAACTCATTGGAATCTATCTATTACTTAAAATCTTTTCCAAATATTTTTCTTCTTCATTTCCATTTAACAAGGTTACATTTTTTAAAAAGATTTTATTTATTTATTAGAGAGTGAGAGAGAGCTTGTGTGCATGTTCATGAGCATGGGTCATAAGAAGGGTCAGAGGGAGAAGCAGACTCCCTGCTGAGCAGGGAACCTGACTCAGGGACTCTGGGGGCTCGATACCAGCACCCTGAGATCACCAGCTGGGTCTAAGGCAGACGCTCAACCCACTGAGCCACCCAAGTGCCACTAATGAGATTACATTTAAAGCCTTCTGGCCTCAGGTTTTTGACTACTGTGCTGGTTTAATTTTAGGTTCTGTTAAATAAGACTTTCTAGGCAACTCTGTTTCAGGTGATGGAGTTGGGGATAAAACCATACCTTCTACACAATAGCTGGCAAGTGATTACAACTCCCATGAGTGACCAGGGACCTAGATTAATCCCACTGGGGCGTGGAATCAGGACCTACAGTCTCCCTAGCACTTATTGAGCATTTACTACATGCCAGGTCCTGTGTGTGTGGCATAGGCACACAGGCACTTTCTGTGGGTGTGTCTAATCCTCACAGCAAACCAATCAGCTGAGTATCGTTATTTGTTCTGTTTTACAGTTGAAGGAACAAAGGCATGAGCAGTTATATAACTTGCTGACATTCCAAGATCATAAACCCTAGAACCTGGATTTAAACATAGGAAGTCTGGGTCTAAAGCTCCTACTCCTGCCCTCCCCATGCTCTTGTCTCTCAGGGGCTGACTGCCTCCCTTCTCCCTAGAAGATCCCTATGAGAGTTGACCCAACCCAAAAGCAAACCCATGTTCCACTGTTTCTTTGAAAGAAGCCACTTTGAGTGGAGCTGTGTGTTCTAAGAGACATGCAGAAGGTGCGTGTGGTACGTGGGAATGGCCCAGAACAGTGGTGTCCACATTTGGGGTGGGCCAAAAGACCTAAAATGGGTGTCCAGCTTCCTCTTTGGCATAATGAGACCTGAATCACTCTGTTCTGGCTTTTTATAAAAACACCTTTGACTCCCTCCCAGAGCACTGGGAACCTAGAAAAGCATTTGTGAGTAGCTTTCTTGCCGTGAAGGTGATGGAAAAGCTGTGGTACCGTTACCCATGGAAATGGAATGCTTTTAACTAAATATAAACATTTAAATTGGAAAAAATTATTTCCTAGCCTACACCACCAACATTTAGAGTGATCCTGAAGATAAAAAGTTTCAAATGGGGGAAGCCTCAGAAAGGACTTGAAAGTTTATTTATTTATACACTGTTCTCTCTCTCCATATTAATATATACAAGTGCAGTTGACACTTGAACAACACAGGGGTTAAGGTACGGAGCGCCCCTGCCACAGTTGCAAATCTGAGCATAACTTCTGACTCCTCAAAACTTACATACTAGGGGCGCCTGGGTGGCTCAGTGGGTTAAAGCCGCTGCCTTCGGCTCGAGTCATGATCCCAGGGTCATGGGATCGAGCCCTGCATCGGGCTCTCTGCTCTGCGGACAGCCTGCTTCCTCCTCTCTCTCTTTGCCTCTCTGCCTACTTGTGATCTCTGTCTATCAAATAAATAAAATCTTTTAAAAAAAATAAAATAAAATAAAAACTTACATACTAATAGCCTTAGGAGCTATTACATCATATTGGGACAAGAAATCCATGTATAAGTTGAAAGCCATGTTGTTCAAGGGTCATCTGTGTGCATAAACATATATATATTTCATTTGAATATACAACTCCAATAGTGAAAGTCTCTGAAACTCACATTCTCTTTTGTCCCAGAAAAAAAGGGCATCGTTTGATAGAGATTTCATTCCGCTATCTTATTTCTAAAGAAGCAATGACCTAGAACCTCTCTAGGATGCCATGCTGAGCAGTGTAGTCCATTCTAAAAGATGACTCAGCTTTCACCTGGAATAAGAGTTCAGAAATAAGGGATTTGGGGTTCTTATTAGCTTGTGTTAATTTCTTTAAGGCCTTAATTTGGTTTCTTGGTCAAGCTTCTCTTGAGTCACAATTAATTTGAATATAACCTGGCTCATCATCACCTTTTCTCTTGAAGTAAAATCATGCATAATAAAACCTGTTGAGATTTTTTTGATTTTTTTAATTTTTTAAAAAGATTTTATTTATTTATTTGAGAGCCAAAGGGAGGTGGGGGAGAGAGAGAGCAGATTCCTCACTGAGCAGGGAATCTAATGCAGGGCTAGATCCCAGGACCCTGGGATCACGACCTGAGCCGAAGGCAGATGCTTAAGTAACTGAACTACCCAGATTTTTTAAAATGATAGTATGTCATGAATTTACAATGTTTTAGGCCTGAAGCTAGTGATAATGGTAACTTTAAAAATTGGAACACTTCCTAAAATCTACTTGGCTTGGTGGGATTTGGAACCTAAATATGTAGGAAGTTTTTAATTCAGAAGTTAAGCTACTGTTAGAGTTAATTTTGTATGTTGTCTTCACTGAACCACAGGGTACCCAGATATTCGATTAAATATTTTTCTAAGCCTGTTCATGGAGGTGTTTCTAGATGAGATTAACATCTGAATGGGTAGACTGGGGAAGGCAAATAGCTCTCCCCCGTGTGGGTAGTCATCACCCTACTCTTTTTTAAAGTCCCGACTAGACCAAAAAACTAAGTAAGGAAGAATTTGTTGTGACTGTCTTTGAGCAAGGACATTGGTCTTCCCCTGCCTTTGGACTTAGACTGGAATTGATTCTCTCAGTTCCCCTGGTGTTCTCAGGCCTCTGGTCTTGGACTGAAACTATGCCACTGGCTCCCCCTCCCCAGCTTTCAGGTGGCAGATCTTGGGGCTTTTCAGTCTCCATAAATGCATGAGCTAATTCCTCATAATAAACCTGTGTGTGTTTATGTGTACACATACACACATATATATATTTGCTATTGGTCCTATTTCTCTGGAGAACTCAGTCTGATATAGCTGCTTATTTTTATCTCTTGAAATTATGAACTATTTTAACAATACAAAAATTATCACAAACATTGTCATATGATGCAGTAGGGACACAGCATCATTTCTGTGGTGGTCTTGCCCATAATGCATAATCAAAGCCCGAGAATGAGACAGTGTCACACAAATCCCTGTTGTGAACCATTCAACAAAATAACTGACAAGTGTCAAGGTCATAAAAGACAAGGAAAGGCCGAAAAACTGTCAAAGACTACAGAACACTGAGGAGAAATAACAACAACTACAAATGTACTGAGGGAGGCATCTGAGTGGTACAGTTGGTTAAGCGTCTGACTCTTGGTTTCAGCTCAGGTCCTGATCTCAGGTTGTGAGGTCCAGCCACCTGGAGACCTGTGGGCTCTGCACTCAGTGGGGAATCTGCTTGAGATTCTCTCTTTCTCTGTCTGCCCCTCGCCACTCCAAAGTAAATAAATAAATTTTTTTAAAAAGTACTGAGGGATTCTGGGTAGGATCCAAGAATAGGTAAAGGACAGTAATGGAAAAAGTAGAGTGATTTCAACATGTTCTTTGTTTTAGTTAATAGTTTTACAATAGTATTATATCGAAGTTAATTTCCTGATCTCAAGATGTTGATATTAGAGGGAGTGGGTGGAAGAATGTGTGGATACTGTGTTTGCAACTTCTCTCTAAGTGTAAAATATGGTCAAAAATAAACGTTTTTAAGAGAATACATAAAAATATAGTAAATAATGTAAGAAACACCTATATACTTAAAACTCAGTTTGGTTAAGTCTTAACGTTTTGCCATGTTTAATTTTTTAACTTATTTCAAAATTTTATTTATTTGAGAGAGAGAGAACACAAGCTGAGGGAGAGGCAGAGGGAGAGGGAGAAGCAGGCTCCCCACTGAGCAGGGAGCCCGACGTGGGGCTTAATCCCAGGACTGTGGTATCATGACCTGAGCCAAAGGCAGATGTTTAATGGACTGAGCCACCCAGGCACCCCTAATTTTTTTTAAAGAAACAAAACATTCTAGATAAAACTTAAAGCCCTTTGTATTCCTCCCTCTTCCCTCCTACCTCATTTCTCCCATGGTCACTCTCTTGAATTTGATGTTTATTTACCTTAGACATCTTTTACTATCATCTTTACATGTTAATATGTTGCTTTATTTTTGGAGACAGAAACCAATGTAAATATGAATTTAATTTTAATACTACTGAACTGTACACTAAAACATGGTTAAGATGGTAAATTTTATGATGTTTGTATTTTATCACACACACACACACATTGGTTGGGGGGACCCAGTGTAAGTAGACTATAAGAGATGTTCTTTAGAAAATGCAAAGTCCCCTTATTCCTGTGGCTTGTTTGTTTTATAAGGATTGTTGTGACAAGGACATCCTTCTTCCAAATAAAGTTCTTAGCTGAAATATTTAGTGTCTATTTTTGGGGTGGGGAGAGGACACCGTACAGTTTCCTATGCTCTAGTTATAGGTTTATTTCCAAACAGACAAGACCTTATCAAAGCTCATGGAACTCATTAAAGGAGAATGGTGTTTTGGTATAAAGCAAAGTTAAATGTAATGAAGCCTTTACCGATGCTACATACTCTGCTAGGGGCTTTCACCGGCTTGTTCATTTAATTTCCATGACAGCTGCCCGACTTGTGTATTTTTATCCCAATCTTAACTTCTGGTGCAGCTCAAAGTCCAGATGCCCTCTGAAGGTGGGCTGCTGAGAACTAGCCTCAGCCGGTTGTACACCGTGAGCTGATAGAGCTAGTGGACAGTGGCAGTAGATGAGAGCTGTAGATCTCCCATGTGCAAGCATTTATAGCAAGCAGGCACAAAAACTGCACCCAGCCTTCTTTCGTAAGCTCCATAACTGTGCCATCTGACAGAGTAGCTACTAGACACGGGCGGCCATTCAAATTCAAATTAAATTAATAATTTGGTTCTTCGGTCACACCAGCCAAATTTCCAATGCTCCGTGACTGCCTGTACCTAGTGGCTAGCTTATCACAGGGCAGACAAAACATTTCCCGCATTGCAGCAGAGTTCTGTTGGGCAGAGGTCTTTAATGCTGTGTCCTTCTGTGTATTTGAGTAGCACTCCGAACAAAACGTTTCATTAGAGGCAGATGGGACAATAGTCTAGAATCAGGATTTGGCTTTTCTGTCAGGATTAGGTGAGAATATTTCCTTCAGAGCATCTAGAAAGGCGACTGGTGGCAGTTTTCAGCAAGGGCACCATTTTGAAAGATTTAGAGAGCTGGGTTGGATAGATGCTTATTCCCACTTCAGTATAAACAGAATGTATCTGTACGATACTTGCCACCGTGAACACCATTTCATTGATGAAAAATCATTTGTGGCGGCCATTATACTAAGCAACAGCCCTCTGCTATTCAGCAGATAATTGACTCTGTTTTCTGTTTACATGAGCTTTTTTTTTTTTCCTTTTCTTTTCTTTTTTTAAGAAAGGTAGAGAGGTGGAGATGTGGGGGGAGGAGCAGAAGGAGAGAGATTCCTAAACAAGCTCCACGCCCAGTGCAGAGCCCAACACAGGGCTGATTGCAAGACTCTGAGATCATGACCTAAGCCAAAATCAAGAGTTGGATGCTTAACCGACTGAGCCACCCAGGTGCCCCTAAATGAGCTTTTGATTAGTCGTTCAAATGCTAACTGCTCCAGAGTATAGGTTAAAAATAATAATCCCCTTTGTGTCACAAGTGCCTAGGTTAAAGTATTTTGAAAAATAGCAGGCACTGTAACAGCCTGTGTTTGTTCTGTCATTCAGCCCTTCCAACAGCCCTTCTTATACACATTGCTGATATTAACCTCGTTTGGGGCTGGCTTTAATTCCCCAGGGGCCCGTGGCCAGACTTTTCCATGATAGAGACAGTTGCTTCTTTATTTGAGAACTAAATGAGAATTATTTATGTAGTTACCAGACATGCATATAGCCTGTCTTGTTTTATCTCCTAATGTCAGGGCTTATACCTATTTTAGGCCAAGATTGGTAGTGCCTCACACAATACCAAATGTGGGGAATCCACAGTCTTCTCCTAGCTCTCTGTTTAAATACTCCCTCTACTCTTCTGGTTTTTATTAATTTAACAACTAGGTGCCTACCAGTTGAGTGCCTGTCAAACTCCAGGTCACTTCTAGCAACAGCAAATCCATTTTAAACTTGGCTCTGCATCATCTACAAAATAGAGATAATAATGTTTTTCTTATAGAGTTTTGGTAATGATTAGAGATTATATATGTGGAATGCATAGTAGATGGTTTATTTTTATTTCACAGTTAAGGAAATTGAAACTACTTCCTGTTTCATTGGCACTGCTTCTCTGGAGAAAATGTTTTTATTTTATTTTAAAATTTCAAACATAAGGGGCGCCTGGGTGGCTCACTGGGTTAAGCCTCTGCCTTTCTTGGCTCAGGTCATGGTCTTGGGGTCTTGGGATGGAACCCCACATGGGGCTCTCTGCTCTGCAGGGAGCCTGCTTCCCCCAACTCTCTCTGCCTGCCTCTCTGCCTACTTATAATCTCTCTGTCAAATAAATAAAATCTTAAAAAAATTTTTTTTTCAAACATAGGGGTGCCTGGGTGACACAGTTGGTTAAGCGTCCAAGTTTTGGTTTCGGCTCAGGTCATAATCTCAGGATTGTGGAGACTGGGCCCCAAGTCTGGTGCCACTCGCTCAGTGAGGAGTGTGCTTGTCCCTCTCCCTCCCACTCTGTGCCTACCCTCACTGCTCATGTGTGCTCTCTCTTAAATAAATAAATAAAATCTTTAAAAAGAAATTCAAGCATAGACTTATTTCCAGCTCTGATTGTGTATCAGAATCATGTGTGCATTTAGTATAATTACTGACTATACAGATGATTATCTGATCATCTCCTTCTCCTGGGCTGGAGTCACCACAAGAGAAAGTTGGAGCCATGTGGTTGTCAAGCAGTGTCTCTGTCCACCAGCTTGGTGCCTGGTCTGTGAGCCTCTCCAGGATTCTGACGGTCATAAGGGACCACCACAGTTCTCATCCTTTCTCAGTGTTTCACGTGGGCACTGCATGGGAGACTTTCCATTTCTTTTTTTTTTTTTTTTAAAGATTTTATTTATTTATTTGATAGAGATCACAGGTAGGCAGAGAGAGAGAGAGGGAGAAGCAGGCTCCCTGCTGAGCAGAGAGCCCGATGTGGGGCTTGATCTCAGGACCCTGGGATCATGACCTGAGCCAAAGGCAGAGGCTTTAACCCACTGAGCCACCCAGGCGCCCCGAAACTTTCCATTTCTAGTCCATTTTCCAGTCAGGGTGGAAATGCCTGGAAGGGATCCTTTTGGGGCTAAGCAGAGACCTGGCGAAATGAATCCCACCCAGTCTGGACATTTAGTTTTTGCTTTGCCATTAATCTGAATTGGACGGATGGTTCTCTTGGTGGAGAGAGTTTTTCATAAGAAATCTTTGGGGTGGAGGATGGGGAGAATGTAGACTCTGCAGGTGCTTTTAGTTATCTCAGAAGAAACAAGAAACTTCAGAGCCTAGCTGGCATTTTACTATGGTTCCTTAAAAGACTCGTAATAAAATGCTCAAAATGCAAAGATTTTGTTCCGGTTCTCTGAGGTGCTGCAAAGGGAGGGGGCGGAGGACAGTCGGAATGAGGTATAGAAATCAAGGGAGATGTGCTCAAGGTTGATAATCCAGAAGGACCCCAAGAGTTTAGAGGTAGACGAGCATACAGCTCCCAAACTCACCCAGTGGGAGAAAATATGCATAGGACGTGGCCTACACTGTTTTCCTTAAATTCTGGGAAATCAGAAAGATGGTATGTCATAACTGGAGAATGAATAAAGAATAAATGTGGGTAGAAGCAGAAGATGTGAATACCTATTACAAACAATGATTAACTTCATTTTAATTAGAAGGGAATTAGGAGAAAAGCAGAATGGGAATAGGTGAGCCTAGGGTGAGCGCTGGGGAGAGATGCAGCTTGGATGTCTTGCTGCCTCTGGCCATTATCATCAGTCATCACAGAGCTCCCACTTCAGGCATTGCCCATGGGCCAGAGCTTCCTGTCCTCACTCTGCCTCCTACCTGTAAATGCTTTTACATGTCTGTCCAACCTTTTCTTAGCACAGATAAAGCTTTCTCTCCACTTCCCTAAAGCTAAATAAAATTAAGCTACAGTAGGTTCCCCACCTCTGGCCAGATCTCCCTTGGCATCTTTGAATAGAGCTGTTGTGTGTTTGCACAGTGGTCTCCATTCAATTATGAACCACTTGTGCGTGCCTCCTTTGGAAGGCAGTTTGTTACCTACGATGCACTGGTGGTAGTCCAGGTCCAGCATTGGAACTGGTTAATGAAAATGACATTGATTAATGAAAACTATAAGAAATGATCAGGCAAGTCATTTCCAGATCTTTTAAAGTTAAAAAAGGACTATTTTTAGAATAACACAAGATGATTATGGAAAATTAGAAGATAGAAGACAAAAAGAGGATATATTTTTTAGAGACAAAAGAAAGACTTCAGGGTTAGAAATCAGATCAGTGGTTGCCAGGAGCTGGGAGTGGAGAAATGATCTCTATTGCAAAGGGAGGAGAGGGAGCTCTTTGGGGGCTGGAAATAATCTCTGAAGCACAGTCTAATAAAAATGTACCTTGAGCCACAAATGCAAGTCAGTAACTTTTTAAATTTTCTACAGTAACTTTTAATTTTCTAAGAGGCACAGCAAAAAAGGAAAAGGAAACAGGTAAAATTAATTTTACTATTTACTATTTAACCCACTATATGTAAAGTATAATTTCACTATAAATTAATAAGATCTTTTGCTTTTTTTTTTTTAACCAAGTCTTTGAAGTCTGGTGTGTATTTTATACCTACACTACCTCTAATTTTTGGAAGAGCCACTCTTCAAGGGTGCAGTAGCTGCATGTGGCAACTGGGATGGGCAACACTGTTCACTCTTTTGGTGGTGGTCACACGACTGTGTACATTCATCAAAAATCATCCAATTGTATACCTAAAAAGTGTGACTTTTCTTTATATAAATTATACCTTGATTAAAAAGACAGACATTTTC
>ML101985.1:198-14491 GCA_003697995.1 Taxidea taxus jeffersonii | reverse complement strand
CCCTCTCCCCGACCCCCCCCTGCCCGGCCCTGGCCTCCCCTCCCCGCCTCTGCCCGGCGCGCTCCGGCCCCGCGCCGCCCCTCACCCGGGCTCCCCGACGCGCGACGCGGACGCCCGCGCAGCCCCTCGCGCCCGCAGGCTTCTGGCCCTGCCGAGCCGCCCGCCCCTTGGTGCTTCCGCTGCCGCTTCGGCCCGGGGAGGGCCGGGCTGACCCTGGACTCCTGGTGGGGGTGGGCTTCAGGGCCCCCACCGGTGGTCGCCTGCAGTGCGCGCCCCTTGGGGCAGGGGCGTCAGCGACGGTCGCACAGCCTGGAAGCGGCCAGTCTGTTCTGCTCCTTGCTTTACTGGGGTCGTGGGAGGGGGCTGCTCCCGCCAGGCCTGCCTGGCCCGTGCGAGGCTTCCTCCGTCCTGTCGCACAGAAACCCCGCGTGGGCCATCCGGTGGGGGTCTGGGGCTAGAGTCACCAGTCGTGGCCCTGGCGCCCCACGGTGCAGGCCTTGGGGGCCCCTCCTGCCCCAGGGGCTCTGGCGCTGGAGCTCACACCTCTGTCCTGGCCTCGCTCCCTGCCTGGCTGCTGGGAACCCCCGCCCTCATCCTCAGGCTGGGCTCTCTCCCCAGCAGCAGGGCTGGGCTGGGCTGTGGGGCGCTGGCTGTCCCAGGCCAAGTGCAGAGCACAGTGGGTGTGCCTGCTTCCCCCAAGCCCTCTGAGCCCAGGCCGGCCGGGACCTCCTGAGCACCGTCATTCTTACAGCCCGGTCAGCTCAGCCGCTGCCACTCCGGCCCACTGTGATTCCCGGGCCTGTTCCGGCCCCTCCATACCCTCTCTGGGTGGGTGCAGACAGCCTGCTTCTGCCGGGGAAGCCAAGCAGGGGTGCACTCGGACTCCGGCTGACTGGGAACAGTTGGTGTAAACTTGGGAATGACTCCAGGGAGCGCACAGGGACTTCTGCCAGAGGAAGGCTTGTCCTCACTGTGCATGCAGGCGGTCTGTGTCAGACGGGTTTCCTGTGCAATTGTTTGTTAAGAGAGAAAATGCAGCCTGTTCCAGGTTCTCTCAGCTGACTTCGGAGCCCTCCGTCCGTCGTCTCATGGAGAGAAATGTAAGTCATGGCGGCCCCACACGGGTCCCAGCCCCTGGTCTAGTGGGACGCTCGCCTGCCTTGTTAGGGGCTTGTGAGCAGTCTGAAGCACGGGACTGTCTGGCACAGCGTAGGCCCTCGTGCGAAATGACGAGGAGCATCTGCGGCCGAGTACGTGGCATAGTCGAGTACGAGGTGTTTATACAGCAGAGAGCACGAAGGGGTGACGGCCAGCGCTGTCCGCACGACAGGCTCGCACAGCACGGGGCAAGGAGGCGGGACGGGGGGTTGCCTGTGGACGGCACCATGGACGGAAGCGCCGAGAAGGTCTCGCCTTGCTCCGTGCCGGGCGGTGAGTGGGGAGTCGTGTGGGGTGACGAGCCCTGGATTTAGGATGGCCTCGCGGCGCGGGCAGTCAGGCAGCGGGAGCGGGTCCCGCGTGTCCGGTGTGTTGGCAAGTGTTTCTCGGACTGGGGGGTGGGTGCCCCGGGGCGCTTTCTAGCATTCCGTCCTCTCCTTGTAGGTTCAGAGTATCTTTACTGTTTTCATGTGGACTCCTGAGTGAGGAGCACGGGAAGTTGAGTGTCACGGGGTCAGACGGGATGCCCGAGGCTGAGGGTCCGCTTTGCAGAAACCCTGGGAACGGGAGCGCCGGCAGAGCTTTTCGGAAGGGAGCTGAGGAGATGGCGGGGCCCAGAGCGGGGCGCGCTCTGAGAGGACGCATTTTGGCATAGGGCGTCCCTTTTGAGCGGCGGGAGGGAAACTCGTGTGGTGGCAGAGGTGGGGACCAGCCATTCACCTTCCTTGTCACCTGTCAGGTCCTGTAAGCGTTAACGCTTGGCTCCAGGGCTCCTCGGCCAGGGGAGCCCCTGATTTGCAGGGGGCCTTAGGCCAGCGAGGGACTAAGCCCAGCTCAGGCTTCAGCTGGTCCCATGTCATTTTACAGATAGCATATCCCTGGGCAGATGACTTATAAAGAAAAGAAAAATCAGCAATTTCCTTCTTGCGTTATCATGTGTTTCTTGTTTTAAAGCATTTCTCGGCTGCCTCTGGCACAGCTGTGGTTTTGTTGGGCTTTTTCGAAACATTTTACTCCTTGAGTCTTAATGAAAGCTGATATTGGAATTTCTTGCTAAGCTTCTCTGTTGCTGAGCTCGGGGATCTGGTCCAGCGCCGTGTTTTACAGACGAGGGGACAGAGGCCAGAGAGAGGCTGGGACGAGCCTGAGATCGGGAAGCCAGAGCAAGACCCCCTCTGAAGGTCGGGGCTCTGGGAATAGCGAGTGCCCTAGATGCGGGGTGGGTACCGGCATGGGAACATCTGTGGTTTGGGATGAGAGAAGGTTTGGTGATTTTCCCTTCACTGCATTTGATTTCTGTCCTTGCCACCCAGTAAACAAGCATCAGAACACTCGGAAGCCGCCAGCGTGGTCAGGCCGAGGCCAGCGCCGCCGGGACGGGGGTGGGGAGGCAGCTCACTGGGCGATCCAGGGGTGTGAGGAGCAGGGGACGGTTCTGGAGTGAGGCTGGCGCTGAGTGCCGGGGTGGGGGGGAGTGGAGCGGGAACCCGCCTCCCCTGCTGGGCCTCTGCAGCCCGGGGACAGCGGCAGATGAACTCCCCGCCCTCCACCCCTTCCCTGGGGCCGTTCGGTGCTCACATGGACTTGGGGCAGCACCATGGACTTGGGGCGGTGAGGGTAGGCCCCGTAATACCCAGTCATGCACCCTCGGTCTCGGCCCACTTTTGGGGGAAGGGTGCCCGTTCTCTGGTGTTGAAACTGCTCCCAGCTTAATGACAAACGTTTCTTAGCTTGGGCAATTGTCGCGTGTCCCCCACAGAAGAGGGCGGGGAACTCGCCTGCCAGCGCCAGGGGCCTGCCCAGCACTCTCGCCCGAAGGCTCCCACTTGGGGTTCTCTGAGAAGTCTTCCAGCCCGTTGTCCTGACTCTGCTTCTCGCAGGTCTGTTGGGCGTCCCAGCTAGGACCGTCCCGAAAGGCCGGCACAGTGTCCTTCATGCGCACTCCAGCGGCTTGCCTGGTCCTGCCACCTGGCCCAGTGCGTCTAACGGCGGGGCCTGCACCCCACTTCCTGGAGTTTGATCCCCAGCTCCCGAGCGGCTTCTGCGTAGCCCAGAGGGCGCAGACGGGGGCCGCCCAGTAGGCCTGGCTTTGGCCCCCTGGGACGGTGAGCCAGACCCTCCAGTGTGTCCGGGGACCGTCTCCCCTCGGGCCATGCGTGGGTGCCCACCGAACCCAGCAGGCATCAGCTCTGCAGGGAGGGCACGGCCCACCCAGAGCACAGAGGGTCCTGATCTTCAGGCCCTGCTGTGTCGTGGCCCTGGCTGGACACCAGGACCCTAGTGGAGCCGCGGTGAGTGTTGGACGCCAGGGGCCGTGGGGTGGATATCTCGGGTCTCACCATCGCACCGCCTCGGACTGCTCTGCCGTCGCAGTCCGGAAGCAGCACGGGATGAGCGTAGCAATGTTTCTGAAACTGGAATTTCATGATTTTCACGTGGCGCAAAACACTGTTCTCTCCTTTGTTTTCAACCATTTAACGGCGTAAAAACCATTCCTGGCGTGTGGGCACGTTTACAGGTGACGGGCCGGGTGTGACCCTAGACGGTGGTCACGGACCTGCATGTTTTGGGGGGGCTGTGGCCCTTCTCACTCACTCAGCCTGAGCTGAGGCCCTGGGCCTATAGGCGGCGTGTGAGCCAGTTCTGCCTAGCGGGGCTCTCTGTCGCACGGGCAGACAGACGGTCACAGCGAGGGGCGCCTTGCAGCGTGGGGGGAACACGGTGCGAGCGTGTGCGGCCGGATCCTGCAGGGGGGAGGGTGGGACAGACTTGCTGAGACGTGGAGGCTGGGCTGCTGTTGACCGCAGGGGGAGGGGGAGGGGCGTGGCGGGAGCCGAGGTGGCAGGCGGGCGAGCTGGTGGTGGGGCTCGGGTTTGGGGGGCAGCCCGGGGGAAGGGGGCACAGCCTTTGGAGGGGGAGGCCTTTGGGGCCAGAGCTGCAGGAATCAGCAAAGAGTTCTAAGCGGGGGTTGAGAGGTTTTTTCTAAACCGAGGGCGGGTCCTGCCCGGCACGCTCGTGTCACCGTGTGGGAGGACCATTGGGTCGGGTGGGAAGGGCTGTCCAGCGGATGACAGACTGGCAGAACCGCCCCAAAGGACATGGACGTGAAGGTGAAGCTGCCGTGGCCCCTCGCTCCGTACGCACTGTGGCTTTGGGGGGAGTGCGGTCTCGGGGTGCCACTCGGGGGGCTCGCGTGCCCTGGGCCTGCGCTGCAGGGTGGACCGCCCGCCCCAGAGCGCCTGTCGTGACCACCCGTCGCCCCACCCACGTCGCTCTCGGGCACGGTGCCAGCTTCCTTCCCGTGTGGGGGCAGCTGTTTCGTGAGAAATGGGGAGGGGCCCCGCACATTCAGGCTTGAGGCCTAGACGCCAGCTGCCACCTCCCTGAGGCTCCCGAGGGCTGGACAGGTGTCCTCGCCCGGCGCGTTACCCGCAGCCTTCCTGTGTGGTCACAGCGGCGTTCAGACGTCAGCCTCCCCCCGAGGACAGGAAAGACCCTGTTAGCGTAGAGATGACTGTTTGGTTGGGGGTAGTCACGTCTTGGAGAGCTGTGTAGTTGGGTCTGAGCGACGCTGGAGGGTCTGTTTGCCTGCCTGCTGTCGGGCCCCGACTTCAGTGGGGCTCGGCTGCCGTCCTACAGTGAGCGCAGTGGGGAGTCGTGAGTTTGGGGGCCGCGGGGCTCCTGCTGGGCCACCCGCCGCACACCTACCTGCAGAACTCTGTGACTGGGACACTCCGGCCGGCGCAGGAGGAGATGCCCCTGGGGAACCTGTGGACCCCGCAGTTGCCCCATAAGCCGCGGCTCATCAGGCTGCACAGGAAACCCCAGGGGCACACGCTGCCCCGAGGTGGGTCCGGTCCTGTCCAGGTATCTGGGCACTGCATGCGCCCCACGATCGTCTGTGGGATCGTCTGTGGATCCGCACTGTGTCCCGGGCGTGTAGGGGGAGGTCAGGCAGGCCGTCGGCGCTCAGGCCACCCTGGCGGGCTGAGCGGGTTCCCATGAACCTGGGAGGTTCGCGGGGTCTGTCTGTCTGTTCGCTCCTGCCGCTGGGGACGTGGTAAGCCTTTCGCTCTTCCTGCAGACACGGCAGCGGTCTTCCCATGCTTGAGGAGGTGACAGTGCGGAGACTTTACAAACACGCCAGCATCGGATGGCCTTGCGGGGAGAGCGTGTTTGTTGTCCTCGTCTGCGTGGGGCGTGACGGTCCGAGGCTCCCCGCGTGCTGACCCTGGGGGCCGTGTGGCGTCTTCCCAGAGGGGTGCAGAGCAGGGAGTCCCGTATGTCAGGGACCGGCTTGGATATGGCCCAGGGCCAGGCGGCTGTGGGCTCTGTGACCATTTCCGGGGCACCGCAGAGCTGGGAAGGCCTGGGCAGGGGCTGTCGGGAGTGCTCCCTGGAGAAGGGGGGCTGGGAGCCGCGAGGTTTGGGTGGAAATGTCGCTGCTCGAACACTTAGAGCCTCTCACGCCCGCGGACGAGTCCCGGGTCCGACGGGAGTCCGTGTCGTCATTCGCTGGCCTTTCTCAGGTTGGCCGCGTGGGGAACTGGAGCCTGGTGGGGAGGGGTCCAGAGCTGCGTCCTGCGACCATTCCCCGGGTCCTCGTGCCACGTGCCCCTTGGCAGAGAACCGCGCCGCGTGCCCTCGGAGATGTCCATCTTGGATTAGAGCGATTGTTCGTTTCCCTTCCAGCTCTGTGATGTCCAGGGAAGACCCGTGGCCAACACGCTGGCCTGACTGCCCCGGGGCACTGTGGCCAGTCAGCCCGGCGCCTGGCGGGTTCTGTGGCCTGAGGCCCTGGCGGGAGTCAGCCGAGGCCTCTGGCCTCGGGGGGCGAGCCCGGCCTGCTCCAGGCTGTGACTGGGGCGGTGTCGCTAAGCGGCTCGGGGACTTGGAGGAAGCCCGTGCGTGCTCTAGCTCCGGGGTCACCATCCCCGAGTCGGAGCTGAAGGGGCCGTGACCTGGGGCGCCAGCACGAGGGAGCAGGCCCTCGGCGGGGTGGCGGCGGCTCTGACACCGGGGCCTTCCCTGGACGCACGAACCCAGCAGCTCCGTGCAGGCTGCGTTGTGTTTCCGCCCTTGGCCGTGATCTGCAGGCTCGCACGGGGCAGGGGTGGACGGTCACCCAGACTGACCGTCCCCCCGTCCCCTCCTGTAGCGTGGCTTCAGGACGGCGAATCCCGTGGGGGCCGGGCGCGAGCGGTGCAGGCGGCGCGCTTCCAGGAGGCATTGACTTAGCGGGAAGTGCGGGTCGTGTCGGGAGCCCTCCCTCGGGTGGCTCCTGCCCGCAGGGACAGGCCCGGCAGCTGGGCTGTCCTGTGGCTGCCCGTGAGCCGTGCCCACCTGCCTGGCCGCAGGGTTCGCACCGCGCCCCCCACGGGCCGTCCACAGGCGGCGAGCTGGCAGAGCGCTCTCGCGCTGGCGTCCGGAGGAAGCACGTTGCTCAGAACCGTGGTTCTCAACCAGGAGAGAGGCCTGTGGAGAACACACACGGTGGGTTCACCCCAGAGACCACGGTGCGGTTGGTGGGCCGGGGTGCGCCCCGGGAACCCACAGCTTAGGATGCCCCGACCCTCCCGCCACAGCCTGCGCGCCTGTCCCTGGGGACCGCTGCCATCCTGGATCGCGGGTGACCGCGCCCTCCGCCGCCAAGAGCCGAGCGGCCCCGTGTGGTCACGGTTCTCTGTACGGACTGGAGCTGCCGAGGCCGCGTGGGCGAGGCCAGTGAGGCGGAGCCCGTACGCTCCGCTTAGCGCTCTGTGGTTTCTGTCTGTGCGTCTGCTTTGCATTCCGAGTTCCTACCAGCAGCGGTTTGGGGCCCCCGGTCCCTTGAGGCCCTGAGGTCTGGGTCTCCTGCGCCGGCTGCTCGGGCCCGGGGCTGCCCTGCGTGTGGGCGCTCCTCCAGGGGCGTTCGGAGGGCATCCTGGGGGTATTTCTGGGAGAGACCCCCACGTAGCTGGTGAGGACTGCCAGAGCCCCCAGGCTCCACCCAGGGAAGGGAGAGAGACAGAATGACATTCACAGCCTCTCCCGAGACACGGCTCAGCCCGAAAGACCGTTGGAGACCAGCGTGCCTCCCAGACACCCCGCAGACTTGCCTGAAGGCTGCAGATCTCAGCTGCCACGCTCTCCTGCCCCCCAGGTCTCTGGCGGATGGAGCCTGGGACCCCAGTTCCTAAACCTTCATGGTGCGTGGAAGCTGACCCAGGAAGGGGCGCTGTGGGTGGTCCCGCAGGCTGCTGGCCGAAGCTGCCGCAGCTTTTCACTCTCTGAGCTTGCGGAGCCCTGGCTCTCCCGACTGTGACAGCAGAGCTGACCGGGGCCACGGGGATGCAGCCCCGTGGTCTGTGGGGGGGGGGGTACACGTCCCCGTCCTGCTGCTGGGAGCGTGGAGCGGCTCAAGTCTGTCACCTGGCCCAGCCCCCCCCCCCCCCGGTCCTCGTCTTTGGGGCCCCTTTTCTGCGAATGTGCTTCACCTTGTTCCGTGTCTGGGTTCCCTGTTCCCTGTCCTTGCCTCTGTTTGCTTGTCCCTGTGAGGCCCCCGGATGCCAGGAAAGTGCCAGGACGGAGAGCTGTGCTGGCAGGTCTGTTTTTCCAAAGAAGGGGCCTGAGTGGTAACGGGGAGCCCGCCACCTCCCGCCTCCCAAGTGGGTGGCAGGGGGCACCGCTCCAGGGGTCTGGCTTCCTGCCCAGCCTTTGAGATGGGCCGAGGTCACAGTTGTATAACTACTTTGATAGAGAACGTGAAAATGTCGATGTTAACGTTGTGTGATGAGGTAAGAGGTACGGGTGTGCAGCAGCCACTGCTCTCCGCTGTCCGGGGCCCGGAGGTCCCACCTGGGTCCTCTTCCTGGCGTCTGCCGCCGGCTCACATACAAGGCTTCATGTCTGTTTTGTTTGAGATCTTTCCAGGCCCGTGACTTTGAAGCATTCAAAGGAAAGTTTAGAACCTCAAGTTATTTATCCGACGTGGCTGTAGTCTGTGTTTCATCTGAGTTTTGCATCACCAGGCTGCTGACGGCATCCTCGTTGCTTACATGTGTCCTGAGGCGCAGACATCCTTCTTCAGGGTTAGGAAACAGAATTCCGTCCCTACAAGCAGCCACCGCGTCCTCTTATGTGACACGCTGAGTGAGGTGGGCACGGGGAGCCCACCCCGTGCGTACCCTCCTCTCATGGCTCTGCCGGGAGCCCAGAGTCTGCACCTCACGTGGACATCGGGTGCTGTGTCCTCACACTCTGCAGGATTGGTTCGGGGGGCACTTGGGCTGGGTGTTGAGGAGCGAGTAGGAGCTCACAGGTGGTTGCTGGTGCAGCAGGAGCCTGGGCTGTGGGAGCTGAGCCAGCTTCTTGGGGGGACGGGGGCAGGCCACTGTCCACGGAGAGGGGTGCGCACATGGACACTGTCAGGGACTCTGGAAGCATGGGGCCCGTGTGACTTTGCCAGGTCTGGGAGGGGACCCTGAGGACAGCTTGCTGCTGCGGGGCAAGGTAGATCCATCAGGAGAATGCAGGGAGCAGGAGTGGAGGGATGGACAGGTCGTCACCTTGCAGGGCCTCTGGGCTGGAGTGTGGCTTCTCTCCTGCACGTGGTCCAAGGTGCTCCTGTTGCCCCCTGTGGTCTGTGTGCGAGAAATGTCTTCAGTATGGGATCGTGGAGCCTTGTGGACCCACAGCCGTGCTCGCTTTGACCCTGTGCAGCCGTGCTGACCCCGATCCGTGTCCGGGCAGAGCCGGCATCCTTGCCCAGAGCCCAGCATGCTTGGCCCTCGGGGACAACTGTGTGGCTGTGGGTCCTGCCGCGGTGCTGGGAAGATGGGTGCAGTCTTGGGCGTGTGCTCCCTCCTCTTCCTCACGAGACCGCAAGGACCCCAGACCCCGGCTGAATGTTCACGGAGTCACCCACCCATGGGGAGGTTGCGAGGAATGGTGGAGACGGGAGAGCACGTGCGGCTGGTCCTGGCTGGCCGCGCGTGAGCTGCTTGGCCCTCAGAGCCGCGGGGGCGAGTGTGTTCCTGCTGTCGCTCGCATCCGCCCCAGGGGGCATCTGGGCCCCGCTGCTCTTGGCACGCGGGCTGTGAGCCCAGACGTCAGGTGCCCGGCCGGTGCTGACACCGGGGCACGTGGACAGGGCTGCCTGGGTGGCTCTGCGCATCCCTGGACTGCGTGTGCCCCGCGTTCAGTCCGACGTCCGGCCCGTGACGTGACGGCGTCCTTGATGGTGTCTGATGCTGTCGCCAGTGTGGGACACACGTCACCGTCTGTCGTGCTCGGTTGTGTGAAGGAAACCGGGCTGGGGGGCACGGGAGCTTCGGGAGGGCGTCACCGTGGAGGGTGGATGCCCTCACGTCTGGTGAAGGGGTGGCGGTCAGCTGCTCTTTTTCCTGCGTTTCCCAGAGTTGCACAGCACACCTCGGTCGTTATTATTGTTTGAAATAAAAGTCTGCGCTGTGCTACGGGTTTTTTTTTTTTAATTTTTAGGGTTTTATTTATTTATCTGAGGGACAGAGAGAGAGCACAAGCAGGGGAGTGGCAGAGGGACAGGCAGACTCCCGCTGAGCAGGGAGCCCGATGCGGGACTCGATCCCAGGACTCCAGGAGGATGACCTGAGCGGAAGGCAGACGCCCAACGACTGAGCCCCCCAGCCCTCTGTTGTATTTGTCGACGAGAGTGAGCAGGAGCTCGCAGGCAGACAGGAATCCTTGTGGCCAGCCCACTCGAGGCCGGCAGCGCCCACCTCCGGCTCCTGCAGGCTGTTTGCTCTCCGTCTCTGTCGTTTCTCTTCTGCTTCTGGGTGTGTTGTTTGGGACAGTTTTCTCAGAAAACTGAGAGACTAGGACTCTTGCAGTAGTAACTCCCCTTTGTTTCTGGGGGAAATAATCAGCCCTGTGGGACCCGCGCCTCTTGCCTGGAGCTGACTCCCGGGCCGCGTGCAGGAAGCAGCCCTCGAAGGCCTGTCCCTGGGCCTTCTGTCTGGGGCTCAGCCTTGGGGAGTGGTGGTTCCTCCCGTGTACACGGTCCCTCCCGGGTGTACACGGTCCCCGTGGTGGCCGCCCACGGTGCTTGACCGAAGCCGCCCACCACTCTGCTGGGAGCTTCCGTGTGGATCACGCTGGGCCAGAGTCAGACCCCCCAGACCCATCTTCGAAATTCGGCAGAAATCTGCTTGGCTGCTGCCGCAGGATGCAGAAGGAGACAAAACCTTGATCGCGTAGGCATTTTCTTTGGGTGATTTAATGACTTTTATAGTACATTCAAATCTGGAACCAAATTTGACTTTGTTTTCTTTCTTTGCAAATTTCTAACCAGCAGTCCTAATTGCCGTAGTCGAATCGTGAGTCTTTCTCCTGGTTTTGTCTGGAACCCTGCGTTCCGTGCCAGCTCAGCTCTGCGTCGGACTCCGGGGCTCGCCCGCCGGGCCCGGCCGCGCCTTCCTCGTGGGCTTCCGTGCCTGGAAGGGCAGAGCCCCACGCACCCCTCGTTTTGTTCAGGATCATTGAGGGGTGAACTTCAGATGAGTTTGTAGTGTCCTTGCTGCGTCTTGACGAGCTCCTCTAGAACGCTGACCGGATTTTTGGCAAGTTTCCGTCCCGTACGAGGGTTTCTGGTTCTGAGGCCAGGACTTCGTGTTCAGGCTGTGGTGGGGAATGCCCTCCTCACTGCTGACGGCTGTTGTGAAGGAAGCCGTTGCTCACTGGGTGTGGCTGAGGCAGGAATCCGCGGGTCCCACCCAGTTCTGGGTCCCCGGCCTGGACCGGCACTTGGGCCAAGTTAGGCACTTGGTAAATATTTGCCGAGCGAATGAACCAACGCTCTTGTGTACATGGCATCTTTCCCTGTTCCCTCTTTTGGATTCATTTCAGTAGAGGCCCAGGAACGATGCGGGTCAAAGGGGACGAGCTTTGAGTGGCTGAGTTCTTCCCCACAGGGCTGGAGACCCTGGGATGCAGAGCTTGGCCCAGGGGTCGTGTGCTGGCAGTGTGGGTGGGCGGCGCCCCGCTCCCGTGACTGCCAGGTCGCTGCGCCAGCCCCTCCCGTGAGAACACGCCTGCCTGCCCGGAGTGGTGACCAGATGACCTTATGACTGACAGGACTTCTCTGCGCCCTGGGGAGAGAGCCAGGCTTGGGCGGGGGGGTGTTCAGGGGAAGGAACAGGGGACTGGGGCCCTTCTCTCCACATGCGGGCTTCTGGGTTTGGAGGCCTGGGGACCGAGTCTGTGGGAGCAGCTGGGGCATCGTGTGGTTCTCCGCCACTGAAGTCCACGCCAGGCTGGATGTGGGTGGCCCGGTTCTCATCCTCTGACCTGATGTGACGTGGCCCCTCCGTGCAGCAGGTGCCTCAGATCGGGGCCGTGCCCGCCCAGTCCGAGTCTGGCCGCCGGCCCCTGGGACGCTCGCACGTACAGCCGTCCAAGGTGTTCTGTGTGGCTCGTGCCGGGACTGGTGCCATGTCTGGCTGGGATTAGCAGCCTTGGCGCATGAGGAGCAGCTGGGCATGAGGAGAAAGTCGGATACCCGAGTGCATCAGGCATCGTGGACCATGTTGAGAGCAGCAGGTCGAACCTCCGGCTTCAGGGAACTCAGGCTGACGAGGGACGTGCGAGGAGTGCGCCTGCGTCTGTGGGAAGCTTACCTGGGGCACGTGGTGTGGTGAGATTCCATTGAGAGGTTGGAGAGAACATGCAGGCTCAGCTCAGGGAAACGTCCTCTGGAGGTAACATTTGCATTGGGCTTTGCAGGATGTATAGGAGTTGGGCAGACTGGTATTCTGAGACTTAGAATATGGCCCTCGTGAGTCTTCAGATGGCAGATGCTGGCACCTGGCCTCCTGCTGGACGCTTGTCTCCCACAGGCACCTACTGTGTCTCAGCTGAGCCTTGGCTCTGCCCCTTACAGCATGACTGGGATACCCATCTGGCTGTCCAGAATTTGGGATTAGAGCCCTGTAAATGGGGGGCTGGGGAAGATCCTCTCTCCCAGTCCTGTTCCCCATCCCCGTGGGGGGTGGGTGCTTGGCAGATACAGTGTGGTGACGATAGGCTTCAGCATGGACTGGCTTGTGTCCCCAGCCGGGCTGGGGCTCACTGGGGGGCACTCCTGGTGATGGGCTCGTGGAGGTGTTTGTGACGCTAGATCGCTTCAGGGTCCTACTTACCCCATTGGAGAAGGGCAGAGGATGTACAGAAAAGTGAGCCATTAGCCGGACGAGCCAGACCCGTTGTTGGTCCCTAAACAGTGTTGGCATCTCCGTGGTTAAAGATCAGAGACGACATCTTGAGTCCTACGGCCCCGTGGAGGGGTGCAGTGGGGTCGCCCAGGAACCCGATGCCCTTGGCCTCCGTTTTAGTCCCCAAGGCTGCGTCCCACCCGCTGACCGTCCCACCAGCCTCGGCTCCCAGAATGGACTGCGTTTCCCATTGCGGTCCAGCACAGCCCAAGTGAGGAGCACAGAGTGGGACGTGACAGGCGTGCTTTCGGTTTTCAAGTATGGGTGAGACAATCCGAGGCCTCCAGAGGGTTGTCATGTGGTACCCACCGCGTTTCCCATGCTCTGTGACCGCATATGTCCGGGGGCCGCTGCACTGACGGATCTGGAGATGAACTTCCCGTGGTGAACCCATACTGAACCCGGGTGACCGAGAGCCTTGTTAGTGATCTGATCTAATCAGGTCGGGTCCGCTCCGCGCCCCCTCCGTGCAGAGATGCCGAGGGCACACACGGTGCTGGCGGCTGGACTTCCGCGGACAGGCTGCCTGGTGCGGTGGGTGCCACCCAGCCTTGCAGCCCCTGCCGGTGGGTCCAGGGCTCTGGGCACCTGACGGCAGGGCCTCCCCGGCCCTTCCACCTCCCCGCAGACCGTGCCAGCCCCGGAGCCTTCCACCCGCTGCTCGGGATCGAGGCCGAGATGCACTCAGAGCTTTCCAGATTTTAAAAAGGGAAGGAACCCCAGTTAATCATCGCCTCGAGGCGGTTTTCCCTGCCATACTGACTAGACTTCTGTAACACGAACAATGGGTCAGACCTTGAAAGCGGGTGACGCTCATGTTTGTTTCTGCCCTGGGGACTTGAGTGAGAGAGCATCACGAGGTCTCTAACTGTTCCCCAGCCTGGTTTTCCCCTTTCAACCGAGGATTCTCCTACAAGCACGTCTGCCCTGGTGCCCGCCATGCAGGGACCGTGGGGGGGGGATTGCGACAGGGCCCGCGGCCCGGCGCCCCTCCCACCACTTGGTCTCATCAATTGGAAAAGTTGTGGCCATCGGACTCGCCCGAGTCCAGCCTGCAGTGCCCGTGGACGCCCTCCCTGAGGCTCACGGGTGGATAGAGCGTTATTCGATGCGGCGTGCCCATTATGGCTCCCCGGCCTACACGGGGTGTGAGCTCTCGACGGGCTTCATGCCTGTGCCACGTGCAAGGGCTGCGAGGCCATCCAGCCGTCCCGAAACCACCTGTGGTTGGTGTTCCGTGGTCCTAGACTTCCAGGTCCCACACGTGGGAGGCTCTCCCCGGGGCTGAGTTCCCACTGTCCCTGCCTGGTGCTCTGCCGGCTCGTCCCGGATTCTCTGACGCGTGCTTCCTACCACCGTGGTCCGCGGGCAGAGCGCGTCGCCCACTCCGCTGTAACGCTCTCCCCTTCCGTCTTTGCAGGCTCCTAACCGTCAGCTCATGACCTACTGGCTGCAGGAGCTCCAGCAGAAGCGGTGGGAGTACTGCAGCGGTCTGGATATGGTGAAGGGGGACAGCAGGGCCTCCCCGACCCCGGGGGATTTCTCTAAGGGTCTCGTAGCCAGAGATAACCCAGGTAAGTCACAGGAGGGGGATCCGCGTCTGTTCCTCGCGCACAGCCGTTTGCCGCGGTGGGGCAGCCTGATGGAAGTTCCCAAAGTAGTGACCATCCCTTTCCGCAGCGGCGTTCCGTAGTTTCCGGGTGCTTCCCCGTACGGAGTCCTGAGGATGACCTTGGGGGTCAGCCAAGGCCGTGCCCGGCTCCCCGTGCAGGCGAGAGGCGAGGGTCCACCGGCGGTGACCCCTGTCCTGCCTGTGTGTGCCCCCAAAGGTGAAGCGCTTCACCTTCGGGGTGAAGCCCCCCACGTGTTCACAGTCATTTGCACATGCTTCGTCCTCGAAGCCTGTG
>RCUC01131954.1:0-28063 GCA_003697995.1 Taxidea taxus jeffersonii | reverse complement strand
AATAAATAAGATCTCTAACAAAAATAAGCACAATGTAAATCTTTGTTGTGGTTATTCTTTGAACTATCAAAAAAGGCATCAGACCTAGATGGTTCTATCCTACCTTTAAATAGCAAATCGTTCAGGGACACCTGGGTGGCTCAGTGGGTTAAGCCGCTGCCTTTGGCTCTAGGTCATGATCCCAGAGTCCTGGGATCGAGTTCTGCATCGGCTCCTTGCTCGGCAGGGAGCCTGCTTCTCTCTCCACCTCTCCACCTCGGTCTGCCGCTCTGCCTGCTTGTGTGCATGCTCTCTCTCTGTGACAAATAAATAAAATCTTTTTTAAAAATAAATAAATAGCAGATCATTCAAATGCTGTTTACACTCTTCCAGATCAGCGGGAAAGATGGTAAGCACTCTGACACGTTTTATGATGTTAATAAAATAGTAATGGCGGGACGCCTGGGTGGCTCAGTTGGTTAAGCGGCTGCCTTCGGCTCAGGTCATGATCCCAGCGTCCTGGGATCGAGTCCCACATCGGGCTCCTTGCTCGGCAGGGAGCCTGCTTCTCCCTCTGCCTCTGCCTACCACTCTGTCTGCCTGTGCTCGCTCTCTCTCTCTCTGACAAATTAAAAAATAAAAAAATAAAAAAATAAAATAAAATAGTAATGGCTAAATCCGACAAAGATGCTGCAAAAATGAATCTCGGTTATAAGTAATATAGTTGCAAACCCTCTAAATAAATTACCAAGTCAGGGTGCTTGGGTGGCTCAGTCACTTTAAGAGTCTGACTTGGGATCTCAGCTCAGGTCTTGATTTCATGGTCGTGAGTTTAAGCCCCACATTGGGCTCCATGCTGATTGGGTGGAGATGACTTAAAATACAATCAGATCAAATCTGGCAGCGTATCAAAAGAATAATGCAGCGGGAGGTTCATTCCAGAGGTGTGAGGGTGACGGGCCGCGGAGAGCCTATTAACATAATTCATCACAAATAAGAAAACCATGTAATTACACCCGTTATATCTGACAAAAATGGATCATCTATTTCAAAGGAAAATAAAAGCTCTAAGGAAACTAGAAGCAATGATGTCGAATGCAAGTGCTAACATTTGGTGACCTTCCAGAAGAGAGAGAGAGGTTGCGTGTGGATGCGGAGGTCCTGGGCCAGCCCAGCAAGACACCCCCAGGAGTAGTGCTTCCCCAGCAGAGCCCACTTGGAAGCTTCAAGCCGGTGCTTCTCCTGGCTGTGGCACCTGGGAGACTGGTTCTCTGACCCTCCTGCCATTCCATGAGCATATTAGTCAGGCTTCTTCAGGGAACTGGAACCAATAGCACCTACACACAGGTAAGAGGAGTTTTATTATAGGAACTGGTGTAGACGATTATGGAGGCTGAAAAGTTCCCCCAGTCTGCCATCTGCGAGCTGGAGACCCAGCAGAGCCCGTGGTGTGACTCGGTTGAAGTCTGAAGCCCAAGAACCAGGGGGAACCAACAGTGTAAGTCCCCATCCAGGTCTGAAGGCCTGAGGAGAGCCGATGTCCAAGGCAGGAGAAGATGGATGTCCCAGCTCAGAGAGCAAATTCACCCTTCCTCCACCTTCTTTTCTCTTCAGGTCCTCAACAGATTGGATGATGTGCATCAGCACTGGGGAGGGGAACCTACTTTTTTTTTATCAAAAAAAATTTTTTTGAATTTTTAAAATTAATTTCATTGGTAGGATTTAGTGAGTCATCAGTTGCATATCACTCGAAGTGCACATTCCATCACGTGCCCTCTTTAATGCCCATCCCCTTACCCCTCCCCCTACCCCCTTCCCTTCCA
This sequence comes from Taxidea taxus jeffersonii, assembly GCA_003697995.1. Classification (NCBI taxonomy): domain Eukaryota; kingdom Metazoa; phylum Chordata; class Mammalia; order Carnivora; family Mustelidae; genus Taxidea; species Taxidea taxus. Next base: position 26,261 of record RCUC01131954.1, on the reverse strand, counting down.
GAAACCTTCAGTTTGTTTCGCAGAGCTCAGCATCTCTTACAGTTTGCTTCCCTCCAGTTTTTATCTTACTTTCCCTTCTCTTTTCCTGTGTTCATTGATTTTGTTTCTTAAATTCCACAAATGAGTGAAATCATGTGATATTTGTCTTTCTCTGACAGACTTACTTTGCTCTGCATAATACCCTCTAGTTCCACCCACATGGCTGCAAATGGCAAGAGCATTCTTTTTGATGGCTGAGTAATATTCCATTGTATGTATACACCACCTCTTCTTTATCCATTCATCTGTTGATGGACATCTGGGCTCTTTCCATAGTTTGGCTATTGTGGCCATTGCTGCTATAAACACTGGGGTGCATATGCCCCTTCGGATCACTCCATTTGTGTCTTTGGGGTAAACACCCAGTAGTGCGATTGCTGGGTCATAGGGTAGCTCTATTTTCAACTTTTTGAGGAGCCTCCATGCTGTTTTCCAGAGTGGTTGCAGCAGCTTGCATTCCCCCCAACAGTGTAGGAGGGCTCCCCTTCTTCCCTGTCCTCGCCAGCATCTGTCCTTTCCTGACTTGTTCATTTTAGCCATTCGGACAGGTGTGAGCTGGTGTCTCACCATGGTTTTGATTTGAATCTCCCTGATGCCTAGTGATGTTGAGCATTTTTTCATGTGTCTAATGGCCATTTGTATGTCTTCTTTGGAGAAGTGTCTGTTCATGTCTTCTGCCCATTTCTTGACCGGATTTTTTGTTTTTTTGGATGTTAGTTTGGTAAGTTCTTTATAGATTTTGGATCCTAGTCCTTGATCTGATAAGACATTTGCAAGTATCTTTGGGCAGGGGCACCTTCTTTACTCAGTCTGCAGATCTAAATGCTAATCTCTTCCAGAAACAGCCTCACAGACACACCCAGAAATAAAACCTCTCTGTGCATCCCTTAGCCGGGTCAAGCTGATGTGTACAATTAACATCCAAATGTGCCACCTAAAATGGTCTACAAAGTTCTTTTTCTCCTTAAAAAAAAAAAAAGAGCAGTTTCTATTCTCTACAGCTAATACCTTCTATTTGTCCTGCTTCCTATTGTTTTTCTCCTTCCTTGCTTTCCTTTTTCATGATTGACCTTTTAATGCCTTTTCTTTCTCCTGGCTTGGGAGTTATACATGCATTTTCTATTTTTTTTTGAGATAACCCTTAACACTTCAACAAGTCCATTAACAAAGTCGAAGCTTACTCGAGGATCTCTCTCCCCTCAAACTCTACAGAGCCTTTAGAACACCGTATTACTACCCTTCTCTGTTCTTAAGGGTCCTGTTCTCCAGTACTCTAACTTTTTTTTTTTAAAGATTTTATTTATTTATTTGACAGACAGAGATCACAAGTAGGCAGAGAGGCAGGCAGAGAGAGAGGAGGAAGCAGGCTCCCCGCTGAGCAGAGAGCCCGATGTGGGGCTCGATCCCAGGACCCTGAGATCATGACCTGAGCTGAAGGCAGAGGCATTAACCCACTGAGCCACCCAGGCGCCCCAGTACTCTAACTTTTTAAGAGCCCCCCCTCACCCACCCACTAAATCCCACATCACCACCATTCCTTCTTGCTTTGCAGGTCTCTTCTCTGGAGTCACTTTCATTCTTCCTGAAGTTCATTTGGATATTCCTTTTTTCTGTTGGTGATAAACTCTTATATTCTTTTGGTCCACATGTCCTTGCCTTGGCATAGGGTAGGATGGCCATCCTCACTCATGAGGGTGGGGTGAATCCAGGTCATCCCTCGATGGCCATTTCTCTGAAGTCCCAACACCCTGGAAAGACAGTCGGCCTTGCTCAGGGCCTGTCCTCAGGCTAAGCTGGGTCCCAACCCTTCCTGCAACACCTGTCTCCCCTTCCCAGACCTGAATTACCAGGTTCTGCCGTCTCAAGAGATTCCCATTGGGGGAACCTGGATGGCTCCATTGGTTAAGCATCTGACTTTGGCTCAGGTCATGATCTCAGAGTCCTGGGATTGAGTCCTGCGTGGGGCTCTGTGTTCAACATGTAGTTTGCTTGAGATTCTTTCTCCCTGTCCCTCTGCCCCTCCCACTCGTGCTCTCTCTCTCAAATAAATAAAATAAATCTTGAAGAAAAAGAGAGAGAGAACCTCGTCAAAATCCTTTAGCCTGGCATTCCAAGCCATGTACCTTCTAGATTTAATGTGTCCCTGCCCAGCATGGACACACCGCATTATCTCCCTTTCCTCAGACCGCTGGCCTTATCCTCCTCTGTGCTTCTGCTCTGGAAGACACCAGGAAAAGAAAAATTGCTTCCAAGCCAACACATGCTCTGCTTTGGGGAATGGGGAGGAGACAGGTGGGGGTAGGGTGGGAGGGCAGTTCCCAAAAAGTGTCTGGAACACAGAGAACCACGAAAGCAGAGGAACTCTGCACAGGCCCTCTCTCACAAAGCTATGTGTGGCCACAGATGGTTTGATAAGGCAGACCTTGATTACCAAAATGCTTAATTATGGGAGAGGAAAGAAAGCACTCGGAGGCTTTGGAGACAAGCCAAGGGACGGGAGGCAAGGGAAGTAAGAGTCTGAAAGCTCCAGCAATATCTAGAAGGGAAACACTTGAAAGAGCGGACAGAGGAGGCCTCGGGGGAGAATATGCCTTTAGAGTTCTGAGGTCCCGCCCCCTCCACCTGTTCCACATGATCCCATGGTCTCCTGAATCCTGGGCCATTTTCAGAAATAGGGTTTCTGGGGGGACAGATACTGCTCTGAGTCCCCCAACACCCTGATGGGGTACTTGAAAACTCAAAGACGAGGGCAGCTCCCTACCTTTCTCCAAGCATATCCTCCATTTTGTATGTGCTGGAGGGCAGGGGACAGATAGTGCCTCTGTAGGTGACTCCCTGGGGGTGCGGGACTTGCACAGCTGTTGCCCTTGGCGGATCCTAGTTGGGGTGGGCGGTTCCGGTGCTGCAGGACAGGCGCAGGCACTGACTTGCCGTTTGCACGTGCTGATTGTGACCTCTGCTGGTAGCTTCTAGAAATGTCGACAGACGATGGAGTCAGCCGCCTCCTGTGGGCTCCCGGCTCAGGTCAGGGAGTTGCAACCACAGTGCGTCCCCCCCAGGAGGAAAGGGAGCGCTGTTCTCACGCAAGAATTAATGAGAACAGAGTGACAGCCGGGACTGTGAGGAGCAAAGGCTGCTGACGCTTGGCCCCTCACTGGGAGCCGGCAAGGGTTGCAGGCCAGACATTTTAGCAGACTCCATCACAGCAATAACTGAAAAAACTGCTGCCACTCCTGGACCTCAAGGGACAGCCTGGAGGAGCAAAGCTGCTCCTCCGCAGCACCCCTGCCTTCCGTGGGGACGGTGAACTGTGGCAGTGTGTCCAGCATGGCTCCAGCTGTGAGCCACGGCTGCTGGCCTGACTGGCCGTCACATCGCTGATACGGACCCTGGCTCCCACCGAGCCAATGTCCACCTTGCCTCGCATGTTTTTCAAATACGGGAGAGGGGAGATGGTTGGGCTTTGGGCAAAATCCAGCGTCCTGCCAGAAAGGTCACTTCCCTGGGGGACATCTGGGCAACTAGTAAGGGTCAGTTGCCAGCGGGCGCCTGGGTGGCTCAGTGGGTTAAAGCCTCTGCCTTCTGCTCTGGTCTTGATCCCAGGGTCCTTGGATAGAGTCCCGTATAGGGCTCTCTGCTCGGCGGGGAGCCTGCTTCCCCTCCTCTCTCTCTGCCTGCCTCTCTGCCTACTTGTGATCTCTGTCTGTCAAATAAATAAAACCTTAAAAAAAAAAAAGAGGATCAATTGCCGGCCTGGTGCCTCCAACTACATGGTAAGAAGCCTGATACCAGTTCAACTTCTTCGTATATTGAAGGCAGCAGAGGCCGTATTTAAAAAGTTTACTGAAGACTTTTAGTAAAGAGGCCAGCAGACAAGAGGCCACGCCTGAGGGGCCTGTACGAGGGGCTTTGGGAGATTGGGAAGCTGTGAACCAAGTGCGGCCACTGAGCCCTCTCTCCAGATCCCATGGAATTAGCCTCAGCTTTGGAAATTATATTCCACCCGTATTCAGGGCTTTGCGTCCACGGTCTTCTGCAAAGACGTACACTCTGCAAACCCCACACATGTGCCCTGGGCTCACAAGAGATCATGCATGCTGGCCAGATTTCAATGGCCACCACCTGCAATTCTCTGCCTGAGGACTTACCTGGCCACTGAAGCCTGCTCTACCCACTCGCATGGGCAGGTGGGAAGCTAACGGCCCCAGGAGCGGCCTCCTCCAACAATGACAGCTGTGCACTGGTGGGAAAATACCCTCGCTGCCATGGCCCTCAGGGGCTGTTGCTGAAGTGTTAGCCACTGGCTTCCCAGAGTCCTCTATGAAAGAAGTTTCTGGTATGGTCACCTGCGCTTTCAGCCTTCTGGAGAAGTCAGCCTGAGCTGAAGTGATGAACACAACAGATGGAATAGCAAACAGAAGGGATATGTCTTGGGCATGAAACAGGGAAATCATGGGGCACCCGGGTGGCTCAGCCAGTTAAAGGTCTGCCTTCAGCTTAGGTCCTGATCCCAAGGTCCTGGGATTGAGCTCTGCAGGGGCATCTGCTTCTCCCTCCCCCTCCCCCGACCCATGCTCTCTCTTGCTTGCTCTCTCTCAAATAAATAATAAAATCTTCTTTAAAAAAAACAAACAGGGGTGCCTGGGTGGCTCAGTGGGTTGGGCCTCTGCCTTTGGCTCAGGTCATGATCTCAGGGTGCTGGGATCGAGTCCCACATCCGGCTCTCTGCTCAGCGGGGAGCCTGCTTCCCCCCCCCATCTCTGCCTGCCTCTCTGCCTACTTATGATCTCTGTCAAATAAATAAATAAAATCTTAAAAAAAAAAAAACCAAACCCATCCCCTACTATACTAGAAATTCTTTAAAGTAGTCGGTTGGTTTAAAAAAAAAAATAAAGTAAAAAATAAAAAATAAAAAAAACAGAGAAATCGGAAGACCAGACTGAAAACAATCTTCTAAGAGGAAAGACTAAAGAAAACCACACAAGAAAAGCAAGGCGATATGGAAAGTAGAAGTAAAGGTGCTAAAATCTGAATAACAGGGACTCTAGAGAGGAACATAAACATAGAGGGAGAAAATATTTGAAGAAATAATGGAGATAAATTTCCTGGAGTAATACAAAATAAAGCCCAAAGAGTGCCTAAAGGAGAAAAAGGAGGGTGTGAGGTCGATCTGGCTGAGACGACTGTCACCCCACTGGTCACCATGGTTGAGTTGGTTGATCTGAATGGCTAGGTACGTGTCCCCTTCCTCCGTCACTGCTCCGTGTGTGTCCTTCCCGAAGCTACACGCTTGGTTGAAGAGGACAACCTTCCCCAATAGAAGAGGACCGGTCTTCGGTCAAGGGTAAATGTCAAGGGTAAATGAGTAGTCCCTGCTAGAACCTCCAGACAAGCTCTCAAGATCCATTTGTAGGAGAATATGGGGTAGTCAGGCTTCTAAGACTATAGACACAGCCAAACAAGACGCTGCATGTGGCCATCTGCCTTTAAAACATGCATGTGTGCGCACACACACACTCACACGCACACACACTTGCACACACATGCACACACTCACACACATGCTCAAGAAGAAAGAAAGAAAAGGAATAACTCACATCTACATACACCATCTAGAATTTTAAGAATATCAGAGATTATAGAGAAAGGAAAGAGCAAATGACATGCGAGGCAACGAGAATAAAGAAGACAATGAGTAATATTTTCAAAGTATTGAAGGAAAAGAATTTAGAATCTAGAAATTTATAGCCACCCAAATTGTCATTCAAATATGACAGATGGGCCCCATATACCAACTGTAATAAGTTAAATGAGCTGAATGTAGCGGTTAAAATAAGAGTGACCTGGGTTTTTAAGGATCCAGATATACATTCTAGAGACTAGTAAAGCCTGGGGATGTGCATAGATTGAGAGTAACAGGATGGAAGATAACTTCTCAGGCAAAAATAAAAATACTAAGCAGAAGAAATCTAGGGGAGCTCTGCTACCATCAGATAACCTAAGATAGAAAAGATCTGTAGGGATGGAAAGCCTCACTCCTATCATAAGGAAGGGTTTGAGTCACAAAAACAGCAATTTTAAATATGTTGTACTTAATAACATTAACTCAAAATATATTAAGCAAAAATCAAGAGGCTACAGGAAGAAATCATTAAATCCACCCCAGGGATCCACTGCTGGCGAATGTCAATCGATGTAGCCACTTTGGAAAACATTTGGTGGCATCACCTAAATTCTGACTGAGAAATTCCACGCCTAAGAACTGTCCCAGGAGGAACTTTCACACCCGAACAGACACATCTACAAGAATGTTTACAAGGGATGGTGGGGGAGAACCCAAGGGCCATCAGCAGAAGAGCAAGTGGATAAATCGTGATAGAGTCCCACAAGGAAATAACGGCAGTCAAATAAAGGAACTACAGCAACATAACAGCAATTAGGGGAATCACAGTAATGTAATATTAAATGAAATGCCCGCCCCCACATAGGACATTCAGCATGTTATCCTTTTCATATGATAAAAAAAATTAAAATACTTAAAAAAAAACACATGTAGATACAAGAAAACCACATGGAAAGAAGACCAGGGCAGAGGGAGTTCAAGCTGTTTGCCTTGGGTGGGGGAACGAAAGTGGGACGGGCAGGGTTTGGGATGAGGGTGAAGGCAAATGGTTGCTTGGGTTATTGCATCGTCCTAGACTTTGTTTCGTAATGGGAGGTTTGAAGGTGCTTATGCTATTAAAAATAACCAACTAAATATTTAAATATAATAATTTATGGACCAAAAAATGGAATTATAATGGTAATTAGAAAACATTCAAAACTAAATTATAATTAAAACACCAGGGGCGCCTGAGTGGCTCAGTGGGTTAAGCCTCTGCCTTTGGATCAGGTCATGATCCCAGAGTCCTGGGATCGAGCCCCGCATCGGGCTCTCTGCTCAGTGGGGAGCCTGCTTTCCCCCCCTCTCTCTGCCTGCCTCTCTGCCTACTTGTGATCTCTCTCTCTGTCAAATAAATAAAATCTTAAAAAAAATAAAGTAAAACACCAGATACTTCACACCTATCAGTATAGCTACTATTTAAAAAAAAAAAAAAAGAACTTAATGTGTTGGCAAAAATGTGGAGAAATTGGAACCCTTGTGTGCTGTTAGTGAGAATGTAAAATGGTGCCATTGCTATGGAAAACAGTATGGCAGTGGTCCCTTAAAAAATTAAAAATAGATTTATCATATCATCCAGCAATTCTACTTTTGGGGCTATCTCCAAAAGAATTGAAATTAGGGTCTTAAAGAGATATTGACATACCCATGTTCATAACAGCATTATTCACAACAGCTAAAGGGTGGAAGGAGACTCCAAGAGTCCATCGATGGATGAAATGGATAAGCACAATGTCGTCTAGAGTAAAATGGAATATGGCTCAGCCTTAAAAAAGAAGGGACCTCTACCATGTGCTGCAACATGGATGAACCCTGAAGACATTATGCTGAGTGAAATAAGCTGGTCACAAAAGGAGATTGTTTGCACATAAATGTGAGTGTATTTAACACTATATACACTAAAAAATGGTTACGGCGGGAAATCTTGTTTCCCTCAATAAAAAATTTCAATTTAAAGAAATAACTATGGGGCGCCTGGGTGGCTCAGTGGGTTAAAGCCTCTGCCTTCTGCTCGGGTCGTGATCCCAGGGTCCTGGGATCAAGTCCCGCGTTGGGCTCTCTGCTCAGCGGGGAGCCTGCTTCCTCCTCTCTCTGCCTGCCTCTCTGCTTACTTGTGATCTCTGTCAAATAAATAAACAAAATCTTTTATAAAAAAAAAGAAATAACTAAATAGAATACTCAATTTAAAAAAATAACAACTAAATACAAATACACATAGAGCTGCATCAAAGAACATTTTGGCCTTAAAGGGCAAGACTGTCCCACAAAGGAAAAATAGTACCTTCAGAGAAAAACGATCTAGGGGACCCCTGGGTGGCTCAGTCCATTAAGCAGCTGCCTTCAGCTCGTACCATGATCCCGGAGTCCTGGGATCGAGCCCCGCATCGGGCTCCTTGCTCAGCAGGGAGCCTGCTTCTCCCTCTGCCTGCTGCTCCCCATACTTGTGCTTGCCCTCGGTCTCTCTCTCTCTGATAAATAAATAAATAAATAAAATCTTTAAAAAAGAAAAATGATCTTGAAGCCATCTCTTTAACCAGGTGATCAAAATTAGTATCACCAATAACTAGACATTCTCCTTCCTGTGCTTTATGATATGCAAAGAAGCACATATCTGTCCTGGGCTATTTTTGCCAAAATTGTTTGATCCAAACCTAAATATGCAAAAACAATCACACAAATCCAAATGGGGGACATTTTTATAACTCACCTGCTCTTGTTAAAAAAGCCCATCTAATGGAAAAAAAAACCATAAAGGTTTATGTTCTAAATGAAAAGAGGTTAAAGAGACGTGACCACTCCATGTGCAAACCACGTGTGTTGTGCAGAGTAAGAGACACGAGGTGGCAGATGGGACACAGTGGTGGCCCCACCAAAGGGCACACAGCTCTCTCAGCTTTTCTTCCGGCTGGGGTGGGGGAGGAGGTAAAGCCGGAGCGTCCAACCTCAAGGATGAGAATGAACCCAAAGAGAATGAACCCAAGAGACCATGAGGGCAGGGGAACTACATAGAAATCCACGACACAGAAACAAGCCAACAGTGAGGAAGAATGACGACAAAATGCTGGCGTCCTGAAGAAAAATGGAGAAGTGTCTACCAAGACTGACAGGACTCAAAGGAGATAGCGTAATCATATCAGATATAAAAAGAAGACATAATGTGGATACAGTCAAGATGACAAAAAAGGCAATTCTGCAAATTACTCCATGCAAAAAACTTCAAAACACAGATAAAATGAGGAAATAGAAAAATACTTTTCCTTGGAAGTATCAAGAACAGAAACCCGAACAATCTATGATCAACAAAAATCTAGAGTTAAAAAGTCTTCCCACCCAGGGCACCTGGGTGGCTCAGTCGGTTGAGCAGCTGACTCTTGATTTCAGCTCAGATCCTGATCTCAGGGTCAGATGGAGCCTCATGGCGGCTCTGAGTGTGGAGCCTGCTTAGGATTCTCTCTCTCCCTCTGTCCTTCCCCTGCTTGTGCTCTCTCTCTCCAAAGAAAGTATATTTTATTTTTTTAAATTTATTTTATTTTTTTGAAGATTTTATTTATTTATTTGACAGACAGGGATCACAAGTAGGTGGGGAGACAGGCAGAGAGAGAGGAGGAAGCAGGCTCTCCGTGGAGCAGAGAGCCCGACGCGGGGCTCGATCCCAGCACCCTGGGATCATGACCCGAGCCGAAGGCAGAGGCCCTAACCCACTGAGCCACCCAGGTGCCCCAGAAAGTATATATTTTTAAAAAACCTTCCCACCCACCCTAAAGATGCCAGGCGCAGTTGGTTTTACAGCAAGTTTTACCCAAAAACTTGGAAATGCAAAATTCCAATCTGGTACAAACACTTGTAATGAAAATAGAGACAGAACACTCTAACTCATTTTTTAAGATTGGCATAATCTTGATATAAGAAGACAAGGGCAGCACGGGAAAGAAAAAAACTGAAACCATCTCACTTATGAGACAGGATGCCAAAATGCTCCCACATATCCAGCAATATATTGGAAAATAGGTCGTGCCTCTTTTATTCCAGTAATGCAAGGATGTTTTATGGTGAGAAACCGTCAAGGTCTCTTACCACATTTACAGTTTCAAGGAGAAAAGACACATGGCTAGCGCAGACCACCGTGTGTGCTCCTTGGCCCATATATATGGGTGGCTGGATGATGAGGGAGGAAGCAGGCAGGGAAGCTCTGATGGAAAGGACCTGCTGTAAGGTTGGTGATACACGTGCAGAACCCGAAGGGCCACAAGTCCCAAACCGAATTGCAGGAGTGTCAGTGCTGTTAGGCGACCAATCATCCAGACTGGCCCTGACATGGGGGAAAGGGTCTCTTAGAACACTCAGCTCTTCCCTCTACCTGCCACTCTACCTGCTTGTGCTCTCTCTCTCTCTAACAAATAAATAAAATCTTTTAATTTAAAAAAAGAAAAAAAGGGATGCCTGGGTGGCTCAGTTGGTTAAGCTGGCTTCGGCTTAGATCATGATCCCAGTGTCCTGGGATCGAGTCCCGAATTGGGCTCCTTGCTCAGTGGGGAGCCTGCTTCTCTCTCTCTGCCTGCCCCTCTACCTGCTTGTGCTCTCTCTGACAAATAAATAAAATCTTTTAGAAAAAATAAAGAACACTCAGCTCTGAGGCGCCTGGGTGGCTCAGTCGTTACGTGTCTGCCTTCAGCTCAGATCATGATCCCAGGGTCCTGGGATCAAGCCCCACATTGGGCTCCCTGCTTGGCAGGAAGCCTGCTTCTCCCTCTCCCCCTGGTTATGTTCCCTCTCTCGCTGTCTCTGTTAAATAAATAAAATATTTAAAAAAAATTTTTTTTCTAAAAAAAAAAGAACACTCAGCTCACTTGGGGAGATCTGTTCACTCATGATTGGAATCTGCCACTAAGCTGGGAGGAGAGAGGTGGAATTCAGCTTCAGAGAATGACCAACAGGAGGACTCTGAGGAACACAAGTACTCTACCTCCACCAGAATTCTTAGCTACAACCCACAGAAGCCAAATGGCTGGTAAGAGATGGAGAAGTGGAGATGAGAAGGTTTTGGGAGGGGAAATAGGGGCTCTTAGGTAAATCACACAATCACTGAGGGCTAGAGAAAACCCTAAGGCCAGGTCTATAGATGTAAGGCCAAAAAAATCACAGCTCCACATAACCAAGTGGGTAACAGTCAGAGGAGTACTTAGAGGAAAATTTGTAGCCATAAATATGTAAGAAAACATGACTGTAATGAAGCATGCAGCTCAATAAGGTAGAATTGAGCAAACAAACCAAAGAAACAGAAGGAACAGCTAATAACATAGGCAGACATCTTGCAGAGAAAATAAAATACACAGAATAGAGGACAAATGTTTGTTGGTTTTATCTGCCCTCCCCTGTTGTCCCCTTATTCTGGTAAGGGAACCGCTCTATTCCCTAGGAAGCACGTGTTGTACGTATGGATCAGGCTTGGCTCATCTTGCTGCTCACTCCATCCTCCCTATTCAGCCCATAGCACTCGCTCAGGAGAGGGCCAGTGACCCAAGATGACCCAATGGTCTTCCATGAAATACACAGATGCTAACGAAGGAACTCTTTGCCTATAAGGACTGAGGGTAAACTGAAGCTTCCTGCAGAAGACGATGGCAGGGAGCCCGAGATTGGCCCCCCTAGCAAAGTGAAGATCATCCAAGAACAAACGAGAGGGATCAGCTCTGTCTAAGGCTGTTCTCTTAAGACTTTTGGTCAATGAGCCCTAGTTTGCTTCTGCTAGTTCGGAGTTAGATTTTGTCACTTACAACTAAGAAAGTCCCAAATAATACAAATACTGTTCATACCCTTTTGCCTGAAGAAGCTTAAATGCAGATGAAATCTGTCTAAAGAAAAATATAAAGTGCCAAAATGGGCTCAAGGATGGAGAACCTGAACAGACAAAAGGCCATGTAATTAAAAGGCAGGCAAGTATCTACCCCCTTACAAAGGAACGAAACACAGACGTTTTTATAAGTAAAGCCTACCAAACTTTGAAGCAACATGTAACTCCTGTTCTGCAAATTATTTGAGAACAAAGAAAAAAGATTAACTGTTTCCAACCCCATTCTACAAGGCTAGCATAAGACTGTTCCAAATTGGGACAGGGAGATCATTAAAATAAGTGAAATTGCCCCAGGAATAAATATAAAAATCCTAAAGAAATAAACTCTAAAACTAAGGGGGGTTTATATGAGATTGCAAGGATGGTTTAATGCAAGGAAGTCTGTCCATAGAAAGAACCACAATAATAAAACAAAGTCTTTCGGTTATCTCAATAGGTGACAAAATCCATCCCTGTTAAATAAAGGGGAAAATCCTTCAGTAAGCTATGAACAGAAGGAAACATTTTTAGCCCTAATGAAGGTTACCTATTAGACGCCTAAGGCAAGAATTTTGTTACATGACTCCTGAGAACAGTTCCCACAGGGAGAAAAATGAGGGTGCCACCCAACATTATACTGAAGGCCTTGGTCTCTGCGATCCCTAAAAAGAAATAAGGATACAGGATAAAGCTACCACCAGTAGGACATGATTGGACCGCCCAGAAAGCCAAGAGAATCAACTGAAAAACTATGAGCACAAAAGAATTCCATTAGAGGGCGCCTGGTGGCTCAGTCTGTTGAGTGTCTGCCTTTGGCTCACTCAGGTCTTCATCCCAGGGTCCTGGGAGGGAGCCCCATATGCATCCAGCTCCCTGCTCAGCAAGTCAGTCTGCTTCTCCCTCTTCCTCTGCCCCTACCTGTGCTCTCTTGCTCTGTCAAATAAATGAATAAAATCTTTTTAAATAATTTGATTAGATTGGGGCACCTGGGTGGCTCCGTGGGTTAAAGCCTCTGTCTTTGGCTCAGGGTCCTGGGATGGAGCCCCACATCAGGCTCTCTGCTCAACAGGGAGCTTGCTTCCCTTCCTCTCTCTCTGCCTGCCCCTCTGCCTGCTTATGATCTCTATCAAATAAATAAAATCTAAAAAAAAAAATTTATTAGATCAACTTAGGTGAACAAAGACAGCTTTGTCTTTGCCAGTAACAGTCAGAAATGTAATTTCAAAAGATCCCATTCATAACAACAAATAACTCTAAAAATTCCTAGCACTAAATTGAACCAGAAATGTGAAAGACTCATATGAAAATAGCCTTACAAAAGCACATACACACTCCGTTTCCGGATAGGAAAATTCAAGACTGTTAAGATAGCATTTTTCTCCACATCAAGCTCTGAGATTTAAAACCCTGCCAATGAAAATCTTAACAGGCTTTTTAAATGGTAATTGACAAGTTCCTTTTAGAGTTCTTGTGTAAGAAAAAATACAAAATTTTCAAGGAAGAGTGGGGCAGGGTGAAAAGAGCTTTGAGATTACGAGTCATGCCATAAAACATAGTATGTGCACTTATATCAACAGAACAGATGAGAAACTCCAGAGAGACCCACATGTATGCAGGAATTTAGTTTATTTTAAAAAGGTGTTTTAAGTCCGTTAAGAAAGACTCATTCAACAGATGGTATAGAGACAAATGACTACCCCTTTAGAAAAAAAATTTGCCTCCCATAAAAAATATATTTGACGAGTTAGATATACACACACATTCTTAACTCATCTGAAGTTTTCTGTATATATACACATACACACAAATATATAGACATGTATATATTTAAAGCTATACTAAGCTAATAGGAGGGAAAGTGACCAAGGAGCAGATAAACGAAGCCGTAGTTGGAGAGGATGTGCAATCAGTGACAAGTCCTTCAGACTGTGTTTTAGATGGGAGAGTCCACAGCACCTCTGATGCTAAAAGATTCAGTAGGGAGGAAGGGAAAAAACAAAACACACACGAACTCCTTAAGCAAGAGGACAGACATGAGGGCAAGAGGAAAGGTTTAAGTCCCACTGGGTTACACGGGGAAATTAAAGACAAGACAAACAAGCACGCTTGTAGGCTTGGTAATAAGCAGGTGAGAGTTCCCTCCAATGGCTACAATTTCTTAACGAAGTGTGTGGTCAACACCTCACAGGGGAAGGCGGAATTGGTAGACAACATACAAGCTGTGAAGTAGAACATCCCAGAGATCCGTAGGCAGTGCTCAGTGTCCACTTGAGGTTCGTAATTATGAATTTAGGTTGGCTGTTTTCTCTAGCAGTTACTTGAGCACAGGCCCCGACATGAACAGCTGCATTGGCCAGGGTTAGTCTTACTGGGTAAGTAGAGGGGAGGGAAACAAGGGAGTGGATGGAATCCATGTTGCGCAAGGAGGGAAGTGAAGATAGGACAGTAATGGGAAGAATGTGTGTGTGTGTGGAGGGGTGTTTGCTGCGGATGAAGATACAGAAGAGGTAGTCGAGCAAGTAAGCCAGAAAGCCAGGAAGCAGCGACTACAAATACTTGGATTCAAGAGGGACTGCAATCCCTATCAATGGCAGGAGCACAGGGAGTGACTAACGAGGTAGGCAGCAGCCTGGAGTGGAAAACAAGGAACTGGGGGGCCACAGTGGTGAGCAGGCCCATCCATGGGATGGAGAAAATGCCAGCAGAAGCAGGGCTGGAAAGACTGTAAGCCAGGAGATAAACTGTTCGGTGTGTGAACAGTGATGAGAAGATCAATGCCAACAATGAAGAGAGTGTATATAACCAGTGGTAAAAGCTTCAAAGTGGGATAAGGTGGTTTGCAGGACAGCTGCTGAGTAACAGTCAGCCTCAAAGAGGCCGAGCAGAGGATGTACACAGCACTATGGAGGCAGCGCACCCGCAGACACAGTGAGTAGAAAGCCAGGAAAAGCAGCTTACCGGGTGCTATGAAATTGTCTAAGAGACACTGAGTGTCTCTTAGAGACAGGGGCACTAGGTCCTAGAGCTGTGTTGCTGAATGCCTGAGTCAGTATTAATTACAAACAAGCAATACAGATGGATTGTTCTGAGTTACTATTAAATACACCCAAGAAGGCACAGCACAAGGCCTGGTGCTTACTGATGGCCCAGTGAGAGAGAGAGAATCTAGGAAAGGTTCCAGCCACTCCCATTTCCTGCTCACTTAGGACCTGCACCGGAGGGACCCACCAAGGAGCAGTTTTTCACTCCATCACGAGTCCCTCCTCCCTCCAGAGAGCCACTCAGACACCGGCACAAGTCATCACCCACCAGGGGTTTAATTCTCCTTGAGCAAAAGGTCAGTTCAGAGAGGGGTCCTGCCTTGTCCCCCATCCCGGGGGGGAAGATCTGCTGAGCCCCTGAGAATGTCCAAGCTCAGAGGAGCCAAGAACTAGTCTCTGAGCAAGAGAAGTGGATCCGGGGACTCAGGCTGCCTCCTCCTCTTCGCTCTCCTCCTCGCTCTCGTGATACTGTCTGCGGTTGGTGTTAACGAAGAGGTCAGAATCGTCTTCAGAGCTGGACTCTTCTCCTGAGGACTGTGGCTCTGCGGGGAGCTCTGGTTGAGTCTGTCTGCACGGGGGGAAAGGGACAGGGTTAACCCAACGCCTTCTAGAAAAACTAGATCTGCAATCAAGGAGCCCCACAAAAAGGAAGACCATGTCAAGAAAGACTGTCTGAAGACCACCTCCCATCTCATCTCAGAAGTTTGCGAAAACCACTGGCTTTAATAATAAGGATTCTACAACCACCAGCTAATGCTCAGTGCACTCATACCACATACCACGTATTATACTAAGCAATTTTACAAGCATTAACTCCTTTAATCCTCACAAAGCTCCCAGTTTATAGACGAGGAAATCCAGGCTTAAGACATCAAATGACCTACTTAAAATCATTTGTTTACAAAGGGCAATACCATGATCTCAACTTGGGACATGTGACTTCCAGGCCATACTCACAACCACATACTTAGGAGCATCTACCAGGGCCTCTACATAGGAAGAAGGTTTCTATTTCCCCCTCAAGGCGCCAAGGCCCGAACCCCCATTTTATTGTCCTAAGCCTTCTCACCTGTTCCTGTTGTTGTATTTCTCAGCCACTTCTGAGAAGGCCTCAGGCCTGCGCCAAGAGAAGAGCCAGGGTCAGAAAGGAGAGAAAACTCGACCAGCAAAACACTTGTTTCGAGCTGTCCCTGCCTAGGATGCCATGACCTTCCCTCCTCCAATTTCACAGCTAGGAAATCAGTCTCCCCAGAAGTGAGACAGCCAATGATCAAGGGAACTACCCTACCAGAGTCCTTCCTTCTGCAGAGAGCGCACATGGTCTTTGCAGAGCACAAAGGAGATCTCAGCCTTCACTTTTTCTCCCTCTTCAATGGGGTCAACAATGAGGAAGTCCCCTGCAAGTAAGAAAGAAGAAAAAACACAGCAGATCCCGCTTGTAGTGCAGAAGGCCAAGCTGACAGGAAGCAGCTGTCTCCTACAGGCTGCCTCTCTCACCTCTCTTGATCCAGATGTTCTTACGGTATTTGGAGGGCATGCTCACCAGGAAGCGCTGCCCCTGGGCTGTCTCCACCTCATGCAGATTGTTCCCTGGGGTCCTGAGCACCTGCTCCAAGAGAGACCGAGAACTAATGAGCCTCATCGCTTAGCTCAAATATCCAGTGAGCTGTGCTGCACCCTACCCCCATCCTAGGGGCCCAAGGGGACTGGAAGGATGGGGAGGCAGAGCAGCTGTGACCCATGCCACTCACCCTCACGATCTGCTGCTGGTCAGAGGGCACCATGTGCTCCCCCAGCACCTCTTTCACCACATGCTTCCTCTTGGTGGCCTGAGACATGCTGGGTCCTGTCGCAGGGGCTGAGGGACGCAGAGACTGTCAGCTCCTCCTCTTGAGTTTCGTGGATGGCAAGTTCAAACCCAGGACTGTTCTGAAGACGGAGAGAGACCTTTTACTGAGAAGTGACCATGTCCTGGTTAAGAACGTGAGCTCTGAAACCCAATTACTAGGATTCAAATCCTACCTTGGGTATTTCCTAGCTGTTGAACTTCTCTAGCTTCGGAGAAAAATAACAGCTAACTCCCATCACTGTTAGTAGAATAAAATAATGTAAGCTAAGCACTTAGTAGAGCGTACGGCACATAAAAACATCTCCTATTAGGGGTCCCTGGGTGGCTTAGCCGGTTAAGGCTGTGCATTCCACTCAGGTCATGATTCCAGGGTCCTGGGATGGAGCCCCGCATCAGCCTCCCTGCTCAGTGAGGAATCTGCTTCTCCTTCTCCCTCTGCCCCTCACCCTGCTTGTGCACTCTCTCTCAAATAAGTAAATAAAATCTTTAAAAACCTCACGTTGTAAGTACTGGCATAATCACAGAAACTAAATACATGTTCTACAGAAGTCATCCCGGCCACCACTGGGGAAGGAATGTGAGGTAAACAGTATCTTCCTCACACGTTTGTACATCGTATGTGTAGCATAGCCACACACCACAGATGCTGTTTGTTTTGTTTTTAAACACACTACAGTCAGAAGCCACTTAGGAGACTCAGAGCGATGGTCCCTGCCAAGAACGAGTTAACAAAAGGTCGGGTAAACCGGCCTGGTCTGCGGCTAGATTTCTGACGCGGGTACTGAGGAGACAAGAACTGGTGCCACCCAGGCAGACAGTTTCCCAAAGCAAACTCATTAGCGTCAGCTCTAGCTGCCGTCCCCTGCCCTCCTCCCTATGCTGGAGGGAACACGCTCAGAGAGAGACCCACGGGGCGCCTGGGTGGCTCAGTCGTTAAGCGGCTGCCTTCAGCTCAGGTCATGATCCCAGGGTCCTGGGATCCAGCCCAGCGTCGGGCTCCCTGCTCAGCGGGGAGCCTGCTTCTCCCTCTCCCCTAGCTTGTGTTCCCGCTCTCACTGTGTCTCTGCCAAATAAACATTCTTAAAAAGAACTGCTTAAAAGAAAAAGAGAGAGACCCACACTTACTCTCTGGCCCTCGTCTCCCACGGGCACTGCCCGAACGACCTCGTTCTCCAGGCTGGACACTGAGAGAAGCTCGCCCACGACTCACTTCGAAGCTGAGTCAACGAGGGCACAGAAAAGGCCCGGCGGTCACGACACTGGCGTGGACGTAGACCCAAGTTCCCCGCGCCTCCGACTCCTACCTGACTCCTCCAAGCCCGGTGACGAGGACGACAGGAGCCGTCCTGAGTCGGACCCTTCCAAGCACCGTACTTCCGGTACTATACCGGAAGCCTATCGGCCACCCTACCCTGCCTTGTCCGTCCCTGAAACTCTTCCCCCCGCCGGGTCGGCCAAGGCTAAGTTCTTGAGTTCCCCATGCCGCCCAGCGGACAATGGAGTTTTCTCGAAAGCTTCAGCTCCTTGAGAACGGATATGCTGCCCGAGAAGCGAGACCATAGAAGGCTGCCAGGCTTCCCGCGAGATGACCCGAAAGCGGTGCCTACTGAGGACGCCGTTGAGGTCGGGAGCGCCCCATCTCTATGGCTCTGTGCGGCTAGAAGTGCCCAACTCGGAATTTTTTTAAAGGCGGCTCGGGAGGCGACCCGGAAGCGGAAGTGGAAGAAAGTTCTAGTGGGTTGAGGTATTGGTGGGAGCAGCCGGGTGGCGGGAGGAGCCGTTACAGGAGCCGGAGCTGCCGGTGAGCGCTCCCCGCGGAGCAGGCCCCGAGCTGGAGGCGGGAGGGGTCGCGGGAAGGAGGGGAGGTGAGGGACTTCGGCGCCGTAGCGGGCCAGGAGATGCGCCTTCGGAGAGGGCTCGGGCCGCCGGGCGGGAAGAAGGCGGGGCGCGGCGCGGCGGCGCGTGGAGAGGGCGGGGAGGTGGGCGGGGCCGGCGGGCGGGGCTGGGCGGGAGCCCGAGCGGTGACCCCGAGGGGCTGAAGGAGCTGGTTTACGCTCTCCCCGGCCCGCGCTCTCGCTCTCTGAGCTGTGCGTGCGGGCGAGCGGGGCCGAGAGACCCATCGTTTGCTGTTCAGGCCGGGGAGCCGCTCTAGGAGGGCTGCGTGCCTTTAGCCAACGAAGGTCACAGAGAGAGTGACAGTTTCAGGGAGGACCCAGAACCCTTCTTTTGCGTAGCGGGGGGAAAAGGCTCTTCTCGGACTTCAGTTCTCACATCCATGAACTGATAAGAATTGAGTTAGCAGCCATAATGGCTGGTTTCGCTTTCTCGTAACATAACGTTGCCCTGGGCCCTTGGGGTTCCCGGTTTTCAGCCCTAACTACCTTTTCTTGGGATTCCCAGATTCAGCCGATCAAGATGACAACCTCCCAAAAGCACCGAGACTTCGTGGCAGAGCCCATGGGGGAAAAGCCAGTGGGGAGCCTGGCCGGGATTGGTGAAGTCTTGGGCAAGAAGCTGGAGGAAAGGGGCTTTGACAAGGTGTGGGCTGGCTGCATGCACCTGGGAAGGGCTGGGGGTGGCGGACTACAGGATTTCCTGGTGCTTTGGGGGTGAGGAAAGCCGGAGTAGCTGTTGGGGGTGGCCAGTGGTGTGTGTGATCTGAAGAGACAGCCACAGCCTCCCCTACTTCTAGGCTCATGTGCTTTGAATGCCACAAAGTGGCCTTCTCGTTCTTTTTTGGTCCCACAGA
This sequence comes from Taxidea taxus jeffersonii, assembly GCA_003697995.1. Lineage (NCBI taxonomy): Eukaryota > Metazoa > Chordata > Mammalia > Carnivora > Mustelidae > Taxidea > Taxidea taxus. The sequence goes on along the minus strand of RCUC01131954.1, from coordinate 7,091 downwards.
GCACTGAGCAGCATGCCCTTTACTTTGCCTGTTTTGCAGGCCTATGTGGTCCTTGGCCAGTTTCTGGTGCTAAAGAAAGATGAAGATCTCTTCCGGGAATGGCTGAAGGACACATGTGGTGCCAATGCCAAGCAGTCCCGGGACTGCTTTGGGTGCCTTCGAGAGTGGTGCGACGCCTTTTTGTGAGGCTCTCTTGGGGAGCCCCCAGCCCGTAGCCCCAGCATCGAGTCTCCCGAGTTTGCAGCTGCGTGGGGACTCCTCCCCTGTCCTCTACAAAGGAAGAGATTGCTGTTGTCGTACTCACTTGATGTACTTCAAGGTCTTTTGGGAGTTCTCTCCCCTCACCATTTCAAGTTTTTTGAAATTCTCGCTCTTGCATGCATCTCCCTTCTCCTTCCCCTGCCAGTTTCATGTCAACAATTACCGGCTTTTCCGAGTGGATTCCGGGCCCTTCCCTCACCCCCACCCCCACTGGTCTGTTTTATGCTATTTGGCTCCCTTTTTGGCAGAACAGTCACTGTCCTTGTAAAGTTTTTTAAATCAATAAAGTCAGTGGCCTTCATGACTGGGCTTTAGGTGTTGAAAAGCAGGTGGGCTGGGACTTCCCCTAGGGACTGACCACGTCTGCCACACAGCTTCTCAGCTCAGATCGAAACGGGCAGCTTCCTTCCCTCTCTGGAGGGCAGCCACCCTAGCCACGTGGGCCTCAGGCAGGTGCCTTGGAGTATCCCTTAGTAATCTGGCAGCGTGGGTTGTCCCCTTCTGGGATCTGGGTGGGCTGTGATGTTCCACATGTCAGCTGAGTCAACAGCTGGGCTAGGCAGCACCTGGTGGAAAAGTCAGTGGGAGTCAGATTCCAGGAAGAGGGTGGATCAAATGTGGGTTAGAGTTCACCTGACAATCGTCATGGGCTCTCCTGGCCTCTGGGAGGAGTGGGCAGGGCTCTGGTCATCTGCTTGGCTCTCTTAAGGAGGCAAAAAGAACATGGACATCACAGCTGTGGCGGTTTGAATGAGTTACACTGGGTACGTTTTTGTCCTGGTCTTTGTTGAACACTCAGTATGAACCAGGCCCATGGCTAAGATCTTTGCAAACATTTTTTTCTCCTACAGTAATAAATAATTGTTTTCTCTTTTATAGGTGAGGGATTCAGAGGCTCAAAAAGACTGAGTAATTTATGGATTTACTGCTAGGAAGGAGCCAGTTTGGTTCTCAAAGTGTAACTTTAAAACCCATGTACCTGAGGGCCCTTTGTTCCCTGGTCATGTCACTTGGCCTCTCCGAGCCTCTGTTTCCCCACTTGGAAAATGAGGTGGTAAGGATCAGATGAAATGCTAGTCGTGTACAACCAGCCCTGCCTGGATTTCCTTCCTTCTGCGGAGCATCGTCAAGGTTAACTACTGGCTTACAGAATTCTCAGAGGGCTCACAGTCCAGTGAGGAGAGAACGACAGGTATTAAATGCAAAACTTGGGAAACCACGAGAAGGTTCTCGTGCTCAGCGTAGGGAAAAATTAAGGAAAAGTTGATAAATTCGTCTCCGTTAATAGACCTTTTATTTGTCTGAAGATACCACACGAAGAGGGTGGCGGTGCTGGCCCCGGGTGGGGGAGGGATTTGCAGTAAACACTAGCAACACAGGACTGCATCCGGGGAAGGTGACTGTGATGAGGACAAGGCAGACAGCACAGTAGAAAAAAGAGTAAAAGACATGTAAGGCAGCCATGAGAGGAACACCTAGATGGGGAATGAGCTCGGGAAAAGGTGGTCAGTCACAGCAGTAATCGGAAACGTAAATGAGATGCCATCATCCGCGGGCAGAAATGCTCACATCAAACTCTTAAGTGCTGAGGAGGGAACGGAGCAGCAGTTTACCACGCCCAGCTGGTGGGAGTGTAAATTGGCCTGAAGCCTTGGGAAAACAGTCGGGCGTTTTCCAGTGAAGCTGAAGATAAGACCCGTCCTGTGACCCAGCAGTTCCACTCCCAGGGCTGTTTCCGGGGACACCCGCAGACCTGCCCTGAATGCGTGTTCACAGTGGCTTTGTTCATAACACCCCGCGATGGCTGTCCATACCGTCGAGAATGAACCAGTGACAGGTGAATTTCAATGCCAAGTAAAACATTCAATAGGGTGAGTCCATGTGAAGTTAACAAGTGGATCCTTAGTAATCTCTGTTGGTGGTAAAACTAGAAAAAGCAAGGAAATGCTTACTGCAAAAATCAGTAGTAGAAGTGTGGTGACCTTTGTGGGAAGGAGGCAGGTGTGAGGCGTGGGGGCTTGGGGGTGGGGGTGGCAGCTTCCAAGTCTTGACCAGTGTGGTGGTAACAAGACAAATAGGTTCTGTGCGCTTTTCTGAATATTAGCTACATCTGCGAATAGTAGAAGGATGAAAAGGAAACCAAAAGTGAAGCCCCAGGAAGAGAACAATTATGTGAGTAGTTGGAGGTCCTTACGGTTACGGTAGGAATGAGGGTTCAGTGCTGGGCTGGGTCTGGATGGGTACCAGGTGGCCCAAGCAGGGCCCAGCTTATGTCACCACTTCCTGGGAGGGCCCCCACTTCCTGAGAGAGTGCCGGCCTGACTCCCAGGCTGGGCTGGTAATTGAGACCCTCCCTAGAGTTCCAGCCTGTGTTTCTGATGCTCTCCTGGACGGGACCAGGGTCCCCTCAGAGTCCGCTCAGCCTTGACCCTTTGTGTTGTGACACTGTCACATGGGCCCGGTGTACTCCGGCAGCAGCTTGGCAGGGCCGTAGCCTTCCCCTTCCTCAGTGCTGGTCCTGCCGGATTGTTGCTGATGCTGGGCGGAGGGGGAGATGCAGACTCCCCCTCCTCCACAGCACCTGCCTGTGGCTCCTGCCCGTGGCTCCCACCCGTGCTCATCAGGTTTTACCTCTTGTGGTTCTGGCACCAGGATCCACAAAGCAGAAGCCTGTGGGCTGTGCTACCTCTGCTTCCTCCCCGTGGGCTCTTCCCTGCCTCACCCACAGTCTTTATCTCTGAGGGGGCTGGAGCCTGCTTTGTCACCTTTCGCTTGGGGCTCAGGCTGTGTATGTGACACTTTGGTAGATTGAAACCCTTTATCTGGACCCTTTAGTGCATCCCACACACGTTCCTGGTTCAGTCCTAGAGCAGCAGGAGACAAAGGGCTTCTAGAATGTACCATAGGACAGCATGGCTTCAGAGATCCAGCCTCAACTTAGCCTGCAGGACAGAGGAACCAAGGCCCGGAATGTTGGAGAAAGACCCAAGTGGGGACTGGTAGGAGGTTAGTTAAATGTCAGCCCAGGGGGTGCCTGGGTGAGGCAGTGGGTAAAGTGTATGACTTGGTTTCAGCTCAGGTTGTGATCTCAGGGTCACGAGATCAAGCCGCACATCGTGCCCCATGTCACACCCTGGGCTTGGTACAGAGTCTGCTTGAGGCAGTTTCTTCCTCTCTCTGCCCCTTCCCTCAAAAATAAATCTTTAAAAAAAAAAGCTCCCAAACTGCTCAACAGGCTGTGCCTGGCCAAGGGCATGGAAGTCAACAAATATTGACCAGTGTGCCTTCCCTGCTGTCCTCAGCCAGAACTAGACCCCTCAACCAGTCCAGTCATGAGTGCTCAGATGTGGCCCAGAGCTTGGAGTGACCCCAGCTTCCATGCTTTGGGGTACTGCAGGGGTCCCTCTGCCCCTGGGGGAAAGTAAGGGGAAGCTACAGGACGGACACAAGCCCAAGACACACCTCCCCACTTTGCCCCTTCGCAGCTCAGAGGGTGTTAAAAGGCTGGGAGTCTGTGTTCATGACTATCAACATCTTTCCTGGTTGGCTCCTCCCTGCAGGGACCCAGGGCTCTTTCTACTGTGACCCCTAGCCTTGACTGATAATAGCCTAAAGGAGCCCGCCAGACCTGGTTCTGATCTCAGTTCCTCCTTGACTTGCTGTGCAACCCAGAGCCCATCGCTCAGTGTTCTGAGTCTTATCTCCTCTGCCACCTGCTGCAGCTTTGTAGAGAATCCAGCAGCTAATGAACTAAAGCCCCTGGCACTTAGGAGCGCTCCTCCACAGACGGGAGTTTTAGACATGATCCACAGCTTTCTTTGCCTTAAGTCTCCTTCCTGGGATGTGGTTAGGGAAAGAGGAGCAGAGCGCCCCGGGAGGGAATATCCGCAGCTCAGCGGAAAGTTCAGAGAGGAGGGTTCTGAGGACAGCACAAAAGCCCTGAGTAGCCTCATCCCAGGGGTGAAGAGGATGTCAAGGGCCCTCCCTGGTCAGCAAGACTCTTTGGCCAGGGGCAAGAGAGGGCTGCCATGGGCAACCCGGATTGGGATGCCCGGGCCACAGTAAAAAAATGGGAGACTGTGCCCTGTGGCCAGTAGGGGTGGCCAACCCTGAGCTCATACCTGGCCTAGGCCTCCTTCTGAAAGTCACAGGGGTCCAGGTAGCATGGAGTCCAGACTCTTCTCCAGATGAGACCCACAGCCCTGGGAAAATCCTCTTAGGGCACTCCTGCCCCCAGGGAGCCTCCCCCTACACAGCCTACCTCATATCCCCACAGAGAGGTCTGGGACTCACACACTAGGAGGCTGAGACATGGGTGCCACCAGGCTCAACCACTGACACTTTCCCTTTGGCCCCCAAACCCCCTAGTAAAACAGCTTCTGCCGAGCAGTTATAAAGATGAGCGAGCGTGTGGAGGCCCTGGTGCAAGGCCTGGCACATGGAAGCGTGATTTCCCTTCCCCATCCCTCTTTGCCCATAGTAGCTGTGTGACCTTAGACAGGTGACCTGACCTCTCTGATTAACGTCCTGGAAGCTTATGAGAGACCAGTGGGTGAGAGGTCTTTGGAAGCAGTTAGGTTGTGGTACCGCCTGTGGTACTTGTCCGCACCGGGGCAGAGGGGTGAGTGAGCTAGAGACCCGTTGGCCCTTAGAGAATCAGAGACCAGACCTTGGCTAGTTTTCCAGGGAGCTGTTGGAGGTAAGTGTGGCCATGGCTGAGCTCCAAGTAATGGCAAAGCAGGCCTGGGAGCCCCCGGAACACCACCCCCCTCCACCGCCAGGAGACTGCCTCTCCCTCCTCTACCGTGCACACAGCCTCTTGACCTCCTTCCAGGTTCTCTGAGGTTGGGTTTCTGCCTGGCCTTGGCCTCGTCATGAAGCCACACTTGAGCCAGCTCTCCCGCCATCTGGGGTCTGTCCCTTTAAGGCAGACACCTGAGCCTGCAACTTGTGACTCTTCCTGGGAATCCCAAATTGGCTTTTACAGCTGGGCCGAGAGGGTGGGGAGCAGCTGGTCCGGGTCTCCTTGAGAGGAAATCACTGCCCTTCCCGGCCCTGGGGTTCTGAGAGGCCAGGAATTCTGCCTGCTTAGAATATTCATCACCATACCAGCTGCCAGCGGTCTGTCAGGTGCTGTAAAGCACCGCCTCTTCCAAGCCCCAAGCGAGATCCTTGGAGGCCCTCAGCACTGACCGGACCTCAGTGTCCCCAAGGTCCCTGGGGCAAAAAGCCCCACCACCCCTCAGCAAGATGTGATGAAAAGTACAAGCTACACTGAACCCTAAAACGTGAATAGGGAAGCCCACCAAGATTCAGACTCCTCGTGGGAGCTACTTCCGTGCTGTTCATTAAATCAGATTTTCCTAAAAAACTCACAGCGCCCTACTTCCTGCGGCTTCCAATCTCCACTGTTTACCTGGGGAGGGGGGCGGCCCTGGGGGGCCCAGTCCCAGGCATTAATATCAGAATATTAATCTACCTGCTATCAGCAGGTAGGAATTGTCCCCTTTCCTCAGAGGGATGACAGTGAGACCTTGGGAGGCCAAGGGACGTGTCCAATTCACCGGTCAGTAAATGGCAGAGCCCGGTTCCACACATGCCCCTCTTTCTGGCCACCCGCATCCTGTGGGCTCAGTCTGGTTTGAGAGCACAGATTTGGGTTCCACAGCTTGGGCTCAAAAGCCAGTGGCATCATTTCCTATTTCCTAGCTGGCATCCTTGGGTAAATCTCTTCTCTTTGCATCCTGTTTTCTTCCTCTTTCATCGTGGAGTGGAAACATTACTAATTTCCATTCCAAACAGTGCCCAGCTCAGCATACTAGTCTCCTTTCCTGCTGTTTTTATGGGACCAGGCCTCTAAGCACTTGACCTGTTGTGTCCTCACAGCAACCCATTTTACAGAGACGGAAACTGAGGCAGCGAGCCATTAAGTAATTTCTCCCAGGTTACACAGCTAGTAAATGGTAGCAATAGTTACAGGTCGCTAACAGTTGCTGGTGTTTCCCACTGGTTGGGCCTTCCAGAACCGTCTGAACGGTGAGCACCTGCTGGAGACTGTCACTGTCCTTTCCCTCACCGTCGTCGCGGGGGGGGGGGGGGGGGGGGGTCCCCGCAGGGCAAGCCAGCATCGCGGGAGGCAGGTGGGAGTGCTCCACTGCCCCCTCGGGCAGAAGGGAGGCAGCCTCTCAGACCCGCCCAGGCTCTGCGATCCCTCCCCCGCCCCGCCGCGGGGGTGCAGGGTGGGCGGGGCCTGTGAGCAGGTAAAAAGCGGGGCGCACCAGGGGGCCCTGGCATTGCTGGCCATGGCTACTCCGAGCCTCCCGCGGGCCCTGGGCGTGCTCGCGCTCTGCCTTCTGGCGCTGCTCCACGACGCCGGTGCCCGCCCCCGCTCCGGGGAGGGTCTCACAGGTGGCCGCAGGGACCTGTCTCCCAGCGACCCGCAGGTGCGGAAGGCGGCCCAGGCGGCGGTGGCCAGCTACAACATGGGCAGCAACAGCCTCTACTACTTCCGGGACACCAACATCCTCAAGGCGCAGAGCCAGGTGGGGCGGGGCTGAGGGGCGGCTGGGGGCCAGGCTGGGACCCGGCCAGGGAGGCATCCCAGCGGGGGCCAGGTTAAGGGGATGCCAGGAGAGCACTAAGGGCATTTTAATACAACGTATTTTGTAAATTGAATGAATGCCAAACATTTGTTATGAACAACCTATGTAGATTTGGACGGGATCAAGCACTGACTTAAGCAGGGACTCACTAGCCTCCCACTAGCCCCCACCCTGGGGGGTTGGATTGGGGAGAGGGGAGTGAGGGATGGGGCAGTGGGCTTCAGGGCC
>RCUC01131953.1:0-27556 GCA_003697995.1 Taxidea taxus jeffersonii | reverse complement strand
GGTTTTTCTCTCTCCTGCTCCCACCTTGTTTCATTTATTCTTTTCCTACTCCCCAACCTTCCCCCCACATTGCAGCTCCACTTCTTCATACTAGGGAGATCATATGATAGTTGTTTTTCTCTGATTGACTCATTTCACTAAGTATAATACCCTCTAGTTCCATCCATGTCATTGCAAATGGCAAGATTTCATTTCTTTTGATATCTGCCTCCCAATCTTAAACGCTAGTCTTAACTTTACAATGGCTAGTTTGTAACATTAACATTTCTGTCCTACATCTAATATTTGCATAAGTTTAGATTTATCTTACATCTTTATTACATTAATACTATTTGTCAGTCCTTTTGCCATTTTTTCTATTTTCCTCAGTTTAACTATAATTGACTAAATATTTTAAATTTATTTTTAAAAATAGGTTTAGTGAAAAGTACAGATATACAACTTATATGTGATTTAGTGAGTAATAAAAGGCATTTTAATTTAATCTGGAAAATATAACTTTATTGAAGCATTTGAGTAGACATTTCTTTCTTTTTTTTTTAAAGATTTTTATTTATTTATTTGACAGATAGAAATCACAAGTAGGCAGAGAGGCAGGCAGAGAGAGAGAGAAGGAAGCAGGCTCCCTGCTATGCAGAGAGCCCAATGTGAGGCTCAATCCCAGGACTCTGGGATCACGACCTGAGCCAAAGGCAGAGGCTTTAACCCACTGAGCCACCCAGGCACCCCAACATTTCTTTTTTTTTTTTTTTAAGAATTTTTTTCATTTATTCGAGTAAAGGAAGGAGTGAGAGAACACTGGGGATGGGGAAGTATGGCAGATGAAGAAGCAGGCTCCCCACTGAGCAGGAAGCCTAATGCAAGGCTCCATCCCAGGACTATGGGATCATGATCTGAGCAGAAGGCAGATGCTTAACCAACTGAGCCACCCAGGAACCCCTTCAGTAGACACTTACAAAATAAATTTATATTCATTCCTTCTCCATATGCCAAGATAAAATCAGCACGTATGGAAAATTTCACTGTAAAAAGAATTTATTTACAGACAAATAATTGGAATGTCTATTTTAACCTTGGAATAAGGAAGAGTTTTCAACAATTACCCCAAAATTAAACTATTACATAATAAATATAAAATACCTTCACATGCAGAGAAAAGGCCATTTGTTAAATTCAAAGATGAATTTAAATAAATACTTATAACTCATATGCCAAAAGATTATATGCAGAGATTATAAGAAATTAAAAACTTTTTAGAAAACCAGCCAGTGCACTATGTATATTTACTGACTCTACTTACCAAATATCCATTTCTGTGTTGGAATCTTATAGGATTGCACTTTCTTTCTACTTGGATTAAATATGATTATGTGATATGTTTGGACAGTAAAATGTGTACAGTAGTGATGTGTGTCATTTCTGAGTGGAAACTTTTGGCTCAACTGCCTCCTCAACTTTATTTCAGTGCTCATGGAAGTACATGTGAAGATTGAATGTTGGTCAACCCATATTCCTTATAGATTATGATCAGCAAAGTTCCTAGCCAACTTGTGATATTCAGCACAATGAATAAACAAATCTTGATTTATACAGCTACTTGATTTATAAACCAAGAATATTTTTAAATTATTAGAGCATAAACTAGTTCTTCCTGGTTGATACACAGTACCAAACAAAAGACTCAAAAAAGACAAGACATCTAAAGTGCATTACATGTATTTTAGAACATCTTGAAATTTTAGAACATCTTGAAATTCCAGTGTATTGTGCAGTCTAGTACAAGGATAAATATATACTACTTGTGGAGCAAAAGCTGGAAGTAATTCACTCTTGAACAGGAATATATTCATAGATAGGGTAAAGGGACATCTTTGTGTCTGCCAATATCATTGAAAAAGGAACCAGAGCATGGGGCACACTCTAGATTGAAAGACAGTATTGAACTTAACAAAGTGAAGAATCTACTTTAAGTTGAAGAGCCAGAACAAGTCATTACATCTGTTACAAAATCCTTGTGATAACATTAATGGGTAATTATGAGATTCCTTTATCCCTTTCCTCAATGTCAACTCTCTGAAAATATCCTGATGTTCTGAGACAAGTAAACCCTCTCTTAATGATAATTTTCCTCAATTATATCATTCAAAAGAAATCCCATGTATGTTGTATTTTGGAGCAATTGTGGAAATAAAAAAAAAATCCCTAATCAGCCAATAATCCATGCTAGGAGATAGATTACCAAAGTTTACACTGTTTTTCATGATTAAATCATTGCCAAATCATCAACAACACATAGTAAGGAGTCTATTTCACCCAGTATCCTCAGAATTATTCTTTAATAGCTGAAGAAGCAAGTGGTAAATGTAGCTACTATACATGCAAAAGGTGATGGGGTGCCTGTGTGGCTCAGTCAGTTAAGCATTTGCTTTTAGCTCATGTCATCCAGCTCTACATTGGGCTCCATGCTTCATGGGGAGCCTGCTTCCCTTTCTCCTTCTGCCTGTTGTTCCTCCTGCTTGTGCTCTCTCTCCCCTCTGTCTAATAAATAAAATCTTTTTAACAAAAGGTAAATATCTAATTTATATTATTTTCTGCTGTATCTTTATTAACTACTTGGAAGTAATGACATATATATGTATATATAGAGAGAGTGTGTGAGAGAGCGAGAGAGAGAGAGAGGAGAGATTCTAATTAAGAAATTACAGTTATGAACATTTAACTACCTGATTTAATTTTTATATGTATTTTAAAACTTTTATGAATCTTCAAAAGCAAGAAAACATAATTAAACATAATAGTGAGTCATCTCTGATTTTAACAGTTTTTGATATTTTATATATATAATTTATAGTTATATATCATCCATCTTTTGAGCATTCATTCTTTCTTTTTAAACATTGACAGTTTTATTTCCTTATTTTCTGTTTGCATTAACAATAAGAATTCCTAGGTAAAAATTTGAGGCAAGAGAAACTTCTTAATTTATGTTAGTTATCTACTCCTTAGGAGGTATTATTCCTCCATCATGCATTAAATTCTTACTAAATTTTATCATTCTATTGTTATTTGTGATAGTCTGCACTGATTATCATACATTATTTTTCAATATTATTTAAATTCAATTAATTAACATATAGTGTATTATTAATTTCAGAGGTAGAGTTTAGTGATTCATCAGTTGCATATAACACCAAGTGCTCATTACATCATGTGCCCTCTTTAATGCCCATCACCCACTTTCCCCATCCCCCTACCTACATCTCCTCCACACTGTTTTTTTTCTTAAAGGTAAGAGTTTTATGGTATGTCTTCCTCTCTAATTTCATCTTATTTTTCCCTCCTTTCCCCTATTACCCTCCATTTTGTTTCTTAAATTCCACATATGAGTGAAATCATATGATAATTGTCTTTCCCTGATTGACTTATTTCACTTAGCATTATACCCTCTAGTTCTATCCATGTCATTACAAATGGTAAGATTTCATTTTTTTTTACTTTATTTAAGCTTTATTTAAACATATGATGTAACCCCACCACCCTCTCCCAACCCCTCTTCCCCCCACCCCCCTCAGTTTGTTTTATGACATTAAGAGTCTCTTTTGGTTTTTCTCCCTCCCGATCCCATCTTCTTTCATTTTTACTTTTCCTACCACCTTAACTCCCACCCCCGTTGCATCTCCACTTCCTCATATCAGGGAGATCATGTGGTAGTTGTCTTTCTCCAGTTGACTTATTTCGCTAAGCATAATATGCTCTAGTTCCATCCATGTCGTCGCAAATGGTAAGATTTCATTTCTTTTGATGGCTGCATAGTATTCCATCGTATATATATACCACCTCTTCTTTATCCATTCATCTGTTGATGGACATCTAGGTTCTTTCCATAACTTGGCTATTGTGGACATTGCTGCTATAAACATTCAGGTACACGTGCCCTTTCGGATCACTACGTTTGTATCTTCAGGGTAAATACCCAGTAGTGCAATTGCTGGGTCATAAGGTAGCTCTATTTTCAATTTTTTGAGGAACCTCCATGCTGTTTTCCAGAGTGGTTGCACCAGCTTGCATTCCCACCAACAGTGTAGGAGGGTTCCCCTTTCTCCACATCCTCGCCAGCATCTGTCATTTCCTGACTTGTTCATTTTAGCCATTCTGACTGGTGTGAGGTGGTATCTCATTGTGGTTTTGATTTGTATTTCCCTGATGCCCAGTGATGTGGAGCACTTTTTCATGTGTCTGTTGGCCATCTGGATGTCTTCTTTGCAGAAATGTCTGTTCATGTCCTCTGCCCATTTCTTGATTGGATTATTTGTTCTTTGGGTGTTGAGTTTGCTAAGCTCTTTGTAGATTTTAGATACTAGCCCTTTATCTGATATGTCATTTGCAAATATCTTTTCCCACTCTGTCAGTTGTCTTTTGGTTTTGTTGACTGTTTCCTTTGCTGTGCAAAAGCTTTTGATCTTGATGAAGTCCCAATAGTTCATTTTTTCCCTTGCTTCCCTTGCCTTTGGCGTTGTTCCTAGGAAGAAGTTGCTGCGGCTGAGGTCGAAGAGGTTGCTGCCTGTGTTCTCCTCAAGGATTTTGATGGATTCCTTTCTCACGTTGAGGTCCTTCATCCATTTTGAGTCTATTTTCGTGTGTGGTGTAAGGAAATGGTCCAATTTCATTTTTCTGCATGTGGCTGTCCAATTTTCCCAACACCATTTGTTGAAGAGACTATCTTTTTTCCACTGGATGTTCTTTCCTGCTTTGTCGAAGATTAGTTGACCATAGAGTTGAGGGTCTATTTCTGGGCTTTCTATTCTGTTCCATTGATCTATGCGTCTGTTTTTGTGCCAGTACCATACTGTCTTAATGATGACAGCTTTGTAGTAGAGCTTGAAGTCGGGAATTGTGATGCCACCAACTTTGGTTTTCTTTTTCAATATTCCTTTGGCTATTCGAGGTCTTTTCTGGTTCCATATAAATTTTAGGATTATTTGTTCCATTTCTTTGAAAAAATTGGATGGAATTTTGATAGGCATTGCATTAAATGTGTAGATAGCTTTAGGTAGCATAGACATTTTCACAATATTTATTCTTCCAATCCATGAGCATGGAACATTTTTCCATTTCTTTGTGTCTTCCTCAATTTCTTTCATGAGTACTTTATAGTTCTCTGAGTATAGATTCTTTGCCTCTTTGGTGAGGTTTATTCCTAGGTATCTTATGGTTTTGGGTGTAATTGTAAATGGGATTGACTCCTTAATTTCTCTTTCTTCTGTCTTGTTGTTGGTGTAAAGAAATGCAACTGATTTCTGTGCATTGATTTTATATCCTGACACTTTACTGAATTCCTGTACAAGCTCTAGCAGTTTTGGAGTGGAGCCTTTTGGGTTTTCCACATATAGTATCATATCATCTGCAAAGAGCGATAGTTTGACTTCTTCTTTGCCGATTTGGATGCCTTTAATTTCTTTTTGTTGTCTGATTGCTGAGGCTAGGACTTCTAGTACTATGTTGAATAGCAGTGGTGATAGCGGACATCCCTGCCGTGTTCCTGACCTTAACGGAAAAGCTCTCAGTTTTTCTCCATTGAGAATGATACTTGCCGTGGGTTTTTCATAGATGGCTTTGATAATATTGAGGTATGTGCCTTCTATCCCTACACTTTGAAGAGTTTTGATTAGGAAGGGATGTTGCACTTTGTCAAATGCTTTTTCAGCATCTATTGAGAGTATCATATGGTTCTTGTTCTTTCTTTTGTTAATGTATTGTATCACATTGATTGATTTGCGGATGTTGAACCAACCCTGCTGCCCTGGAATAAATCCCACTTGGTCGTGGTGAATAATCCTTTTAATGTACTGTTGGATCCTATTGGCTAGTATTTTGGTGAGAATTTTCGCATCTATGTTCATCAAGGATATTGGTCTGTAATTCTCTTTTTTGATGGGATCCTTGTCTGGTTTGGGGATCAAGGTGATGCTGGCCTCATCAAATGAGTTTGGAAGTTTTCCTTCCATTTCTAATTTTTGGAACAGTTTCAGGAGAATAGGAATTATTTCTTCTTTAAATAATTGGTAGAATTCCCTTGGGAAGCCATCTGGCCCTGGGCTTTTGTTTGTTTGGAGATTTTTGATGACTGTTTCAATCTCCTTACTGGTTATGGGCCTATTCAGGTTTTCTATTTCTTCCTGGTTCAGTTTTGGCAGTTTATATGTCTCTAGGAAAGCATCCATTTCTTCCAGATTGTCGAATTTGTTGGCATATAGTTGTTCATAATATGTTCTTATGATTGTTTGTATTTCTTTGGTGTTGGTTGTGATCTCTCCTCTTTCATTCATGATTTTATTTATTTGGGTCCTTTCTCTTTTCTTTTGGATAAGTCTGGCCAGGGGTTTATCAATCTTATTAATTCTTTCAAAGAACAAGCTCCTAGTTTCATTGATTTGTTCTATTGTTTTTTTTTTGGTTTCTATTTCATTGATTTCTGCTTTGATCTTTATTATTTCTCTTCTCCTGCTGGGTTTAGGCTTTCTTTGTTGCTCTCTCTCGAGTTCCTTAAGGTGTAGGGTTAGGTTGTGTATAGATTTCATTTTTTTTAAATATCTTATAATCTGTCATCTCAATTCTCAGGTTTGAATCCAAAACTCTCCACTTACTGGGTGTTTTAGACTAACCCTTCAGCAGAAATGAATCTTTTTTATTTAAATTCAAGTTAGTTAACATATAATTTAATATTGGTTTCAGGAATAGAATTTAGAGGTTCATCACATACTTACAACACCAACACCAGTGCTCATCACAACAAGTGCCCTCCTTAATGCCCATCACTCGTTTAGCCCATCCTCCCATCACTCCCCTCTAGTAACCCTCAGTTTGTTCTCTATCTTTAAGAGTCTCTTATGGTTTGACACACACCCCCACTCTGTTTTGTTTTTATTTTATTTTTCCTTACTTTCCCCTATTTTCATCTGTTTTGTTTCTTAAATTCCATATATGACTTGAAATCATGTGGTGTTTGTCTTCCTCCAACTATTATATTTCACTTAGCATAACTCACTCTAGTTCTATCCACATCATTACAAATGGCAGATTTTGTTCTTTATGATGACAAAGTAATATTCCATTGCACATATATATCACCTCTTCTTTATCCATTCATCAGTTGATGAACATCGCACTTTTTCCATAACTGGCTATTGTTGATAGTGCCGCTATAAACATTGGGGTGCATGTGTCCCTTAAAATCAGTAATTATGTGTCTTTTAGGTAAATACTGAGTAATGCAATTGCTGTATCATAGGGTAGTTCTATTTTTAACTTTTTGAGGAACCTTCAAACTTTCTTACAGAGTGGCTGCATCAGTTTGCATTCCCACCAATAGTGTAAAAGTTTTCCCCTTTCTCCGAATCCTTGTAAACATCTGATGTTTCCTGAGTTGTTAATTTTAGCCATTCTGACAGGTGTGAGGTAATATATCATTGTATTTTTGGTTTTTATTTCCCTGTAGATGAGTGATATTGAATATTTCTTCATGTGTCTGTTAGCCATCTGTATGTCTTCTTTAGAGAAATGTCTGTTCTTGTCTTCTGCGTGTTTCTTAACTGGATTATTTGGTTTTAGGGTGTTGAGTTTGATGAGTACTTTATAAATTCTGGATACTAGCCCTTTATCTGATATTTCATTTTCAAAAATCTTGCATTCCATTGGTTGCCTCTTAGTTTGTTGGTTGTTTCGTTCACTGTGCAGAAGCTTGTTATCTTAATAAGGTCTCAATAGGTCAATAGGTGATTTTTCCTTTCATTTCCCATGCCTCAGGAGATGTTTCCACTAGAAGTTGCCATGGCCAGGGTCAAAGAGATTGCTGCCTCTTTTGCCTTCTAGGATTTTGATGGTTTCCTATCTCACATTTAGGTATTTCCTCCATTTTGAATTTATTTTTGTGTAATGGTGTAAGAAAGTGGTCCAGTTTCATTCTTCTGCTTTGATGTCCAGTTTACCCAACACCATTTTTTGAGGAGGCTTTTTTCCATTAGATATTCTGACTGCTTTGTTGAAGATTAGTTGACCATATAGTGGTTGGTCCATTTCTGGGTTTTCTACTCTGTTCCATTGATCCACATGTCTGTTTTTGTGCCAGTACCATGCTGTCTTTATCATTACAGCTTTGTAAGACAACTTGAAGTTCAGGGTTGTGATGCCTCCTGCTCTGCTTTTCTTTTTATCATTACTTTGGCTATTCAGGGTATTTGTGGTTCAATAAAAAAATTAAGATTGTTTGTTTTAGCTCTGTGAAAAAATGCTGGTGTTATTTGAGTAGGATTGCACTGAATGTGCAGATTGTTTTGGGTAGTATAGACCTTTCAACAATATTTATTCACCTAATCCATGGGGATGGAATGTTATTCTATTTCTTTTTGTCCTCTTTAATGTCTCTCATAAGTGTTCTATAGTTTTCAGAGTACTGATCTTTTACCTCTTTGGATAGGCTTATTCCTAGGTATCTTATGGATTTTGGTGCAATTATAAATGGGATCAATTCCTTGATTTCACTTTCTACTGCTTCTTTATTGGTATATAGAAATGCAACAGATTTCTGTATGTTGATTTTATATATTGCACCTTGCTGAATTCATGCATCACTTCCAGCAATTTTTTAGTGGAGTCTTCAGGTTTTCTACGGAATATCATGTCATCTCCAAAGAGTTAAAGTTTGACTTCTTCCTGGGTGATCTGGCTGCCTTTTATTTCTTTGTGTTGCGTGATTGCTGAGGCTGACTTCCAGTATTATGTTGAACAACAGTGGTAAGAGTGGACATGCCTGTCATGTTCCTGACCTTTGGGGAAAGCTCTCATTTTTTTCCCCATTGAGGATGATATTAGCTGTGGGTCTCTACTAGAAATGAATCTTAATTTACTCTTTAGTAAAATGGAAATAATTTTTCTTAAATTCAGAGTATTGTTTTGGACGTTAAAGAAGAGATGAAAATCCATGCACGTTACCTAAGTTTTGGTAGATATTAAACTAATGTTATCTATTTTAACATCTGACTAAGCAAACAAATTAATCTGTGCTAATAGAAATCATTGGAGGCCTCACGTCAGTCTGACTCCTGTATGAACAGTTGTGGCCTTTGTTATTACATGTATTTCAGCTAAGAAATTTCTAGAGATTTTTGGAGGAGTCAATAATACATAGCAGGTATGATTTTGATCTTACATAACTCAAACTGCAAAGACATTTACTTTTATCACATAAGTGTGAGCTCAGTTAAGAGTGTAGCATAATTGATGATTAAAAAACAGAGTCAAGCTATCTCAAAAAGAATCAGACTGTGCCTAATATTCTCTGCCTTCTAGAAATTATTTTAGATATGCTAGTTTTCTGAATAAGCATTGAGTTTCTAATAATGAATTATTATGATAATCATAGACATTTTAATTAAAGTATATTAAAATAAAATTGTATTGAAATATGCAATCTGTTCTTTTGAGTATATGTACAAAGTATTTAATATATGGAGTCACATTTACCTCTACTTATATAATAAGCTACAGAGATAGTGATCTCATGGTTGACAGACCAATAACATAGAAAGTGACATGGCACACTGGGATTTCTTTGAAGTATAATTCTGACATTTACTTTGAAATACCAGTAGCACTGAGAAGCCATACAGCCATAATTCGATTTTCAAGAAAAATAAAAGTATATACATTGTGGTTCTGTTTTAAAGAACAGCCACTGTTTTATTTGGTCTCTCAAATAAGTAAAAGTGTTGGTAGTTTGTTTTTTATATTATTGTTTTTGTCTTTTGGAATTTTGTTCCCATAACTCCTAGGGAATAATAACATTAAGACATAGATAGTGCCATTTCCATATTCGGTGTTTCTAAGATATACCATTTAATCAGTTCTTTGAAAAATCTTGTGAAGAACATTTTTAAACATTTTATGTAAGTGAAATTTAAAACTTTGATGGGTTTTTAGCATAAGTATGGAAATAGAATGCCACTGATATTCTAAAAAAAACTTAAAGTATACTTGAACTAATAATAAGAGAAGGTGGTACTGTATTTTCTAAACAAAGCACAACATTAATATTGATGATTTCATATGTATTGTCCCTGAGCTCTGATAAAGGAGAGAGGAAATTACACTAATGGCTAATATTTGTCCAAGTGCATCCTGGATATTTTCTTTCATATTTTTTAATTGACTTTTGTAATAAATCATTGAGGGAGGTATAACCATTGTCATTTTATCGGGGAATGTCGTCCTCTTCGACCGAGCGCGCAGCTTCGGGAGGGACGCACTTGGAGCGGTGAGGGAGGAAGGGGACACCCGCCTAGCCAGCCAGATCAGCCGAATCAACCCTGGCGATCAATGAGGTGACAGATGTCGCAGCCAGATCACCCTCACATCCATAACCATTGTCATTTTAAAGAAGAAACAGGTTTAGGAAAGGAATATGACGTTTTAAAGGGCATTAGTTAACATAGTTATATAAATAGAATTTAAACTCAAATTGTTTGACTTGAAGTCTAATGCTCTTTTGACTAAAATCACTTGTTCTGCCATTTACAAAAAGTATGACAATGAGTAGAATTTTACTCTAAAAGTGTATACTATTACCAATACAAAATTTTAAATTTTTGAGGCCACTGAGAAATTGAAGGATCACTTAGTGACTGTGAGTGGACATATACGTGATGGTGAGAAGTTCAGTTTGTATTGGGTAAGCTTGTCTATGATGTATGTGTCATGGATGAAGCCATATATAAAGGTCTGAGGTAGATATGGGAACTGGCAGTAGGGGACTTTGAATGTGATAAAGGATACCGATATATAAACAAATTTATATAATATAATTTATATAATTTATATAATATATTTATATAATTTATATTATATAATAAAAATGAAATGAGTAAATTTAAAACTTCATTAGATATGAAAAGCCTCCTCGTGGTGACTTTGGGCAGGTTACTTTAGTTTTTTCATCTGTATCATGTAAGTGAAGATAATGTCTAGTTTAATGAAAGTTCTGAGGAACGCATTTTAAGAAGAATGACTTTGGTAATGTCAGGAAGTCTGGTTCCTTCAGGAGGCTCCAGGGGAAAATTTGTTTATTCCTTGCCTATTCTAGAATCCGGTGGCTGTTTGTTTTCAACCACATCACTTCAATTTATGCTTCTCTTCTTTTCTGTCAAATCTCCCTCCACCTCCTTCTGATGAGGACTGATATTACATTTAGGATTCATCTGGATAATCGAGGATAGTCTCTCTATCTTGAGATCTTTAATTTAATCAGGTCTGCAAAACCCCTTTTGCCATGCAAGGTAATGTAGAAAAGTTCCTGTGATTAGGACCTGTGTGGATTGGGGGACTATCTTTCCATCTAACTCAAATGCAAGTGTATATGGGTAGTCTCAATGAATCCTCTAAACACCCAGATCCAGCTTGTTGCCTATTTATTCATTTTATATGTGAAGAAATAAAGAAACAGAGATTAAATAGGACTTTACACAGTAAATTGCAGATCTAGAAGTGGATTCTCAAACATCTTACACCAGAAATCACTCGGAAAGCCACACAGTGCCTAACTAAAAGAAAACCATTAAACAAATAAAGGATCCCAAAAAGATGTGAAGAAGAAAGTCCTAATGAATGTATGTAAAAATATATGTGAAGATATAAAGGTATAAAAAGTGATTTTTTTTTAAATTTTAGAATCAGTAATCCTTAGATAATAAGCCAAAGACTTACTTAGAATGGCAGAACAAAATGTAAATGCTGTCAAACATGATAGTTAATAGAGTAAATGAATAGAAATAGGGAAGGAACCAGATGAAAAGGTAGAGTGACAATTGCTTCTGTTGTAAAATGAAGGACAGGAAATCCTATATATGCTATTAAAAAAAGAGATTATTATGAAGTAAGCAAGATAACAGGAATAAAAATTAGCGATGTCACCATAAGAAATTTCTTTCAATCACCAAAATAAAACTATATTTAATGCATAATATAATGGCCACATGGAAAACAAATGAACAGGAAGACACTTTGCTGCCTGTTATTTAATAGTAAGTCAATATCCCAGGGGGGTCACAAAAAATTTAAAATGTCTCTTTAATTGTAGGAAATGTAATCTTCAGCAAACTATATCACTATTTAACAAATAAGTTAAAGTAGCTTATTACGTGACAAAATGTAAAGGAAAGGACAATGTTCTCTGATGTAAATAGATGAGACGTTACTGTGACAGAGCTAATTAGGCTCTTGGGAGAATTTATGCACAGTTACTAAGAAGCAGAGCTAAATGTTGTCTTAATTTACCCTCAAGATCTCCCCACACCCAAAAAAATGTTTATTCAGGTTGCACTAATTGAGCTAATGACCATTAACCCCTCTTTTCTGGATATATCCCCATGCTAACATACAGAAACTGAGCTATTACCAAAGAGCAAAATTCATTTTGTTTTGTTTTTCCATGTATCTTTTAACATGTATCAAAAGTTTATTCTATTTAAAGATAAAGCAGATGTACAGAATTCAGAAATTTATTTTTTCTCTGCAAGGCATTTTGATTATTGATTTGTACCTTTTAATATTGCGTAACAGAGAGTAAAAAGGATTTATAATTATGAGTATTATCAAATGAGGTTAGACAAATACTCTCAAATGATGTTTGTGACTGCCCTTCAGAATGCCCCTTGATGTGAAACCATCTCTTCATAACTCAAAATTTTTAATATCTTTCATCTCTCCTAAATGTGCCTGTTTTAGACACATGCACAGAAATGTGCAATGATATATCAGAGAAATTCATTAAAATAGTTTAAATCAGATTTGGTGTAAATGACCCTAAGTCATATTTTATCTGTAAAAATTGATGTGTCACTATGTATATTAATTAGAATAATGTTTTCAAAATTGAGCATGATATTTATATCTGGGCAGATTTATATCAAACTTCAAACTATCTTTTTTTTTAAGATTTTATTTATTTGACAGAGAGAACACAAGCAGGGGAGCAGGAGAAGCAGGTTCCCCACTGAGCAGACTGAGCAGGGACCTAATGTGGGGCTTGATCCCAGGACCCTAGGATCATGACCTGAGCCGAAGGCCAATGCTCAACCAACTGAGCCACCTAAACTATCTTTTTGATGGTAACACAGGATTATTTTCAAAGGTATACATTTCTTTATTACTTAAAGAGCTTATTATGAGTCTGTGTTATTTTGGAGATAAAACTATTTTAACATTGTTTGATAAATCTCATTAATAGAACAATTTAAATGATCTTAAAGGACATACTTGGCTACATGTAGTTTAAATTAATAAACAAATGAAGGGAATAGATAAATTTAACTTACATGATAAAAACAGAATTACACTCTTTTGATGTTAAAAAAATAAGCACACTGAAAAGTAATGCTGTTAGGAATACATATTGATGAAGGGAAACAACATAAAAAGAAAATGGTGTATTGGTAATAATAGGATTGAGAAAGGTTATTATGATAAACACAAGTGCAGTCCTGGAGATCTTCAAAGCTAGATACAAATTTTTGTCCAAGTCATTGATTTTGTTAGATGGTGAATTCAAAGTTACTAATTGCATGATTAATACTCTGGTTTCTCTTCAGATCATATAAATCTTTTGCCTCTTTTCTACTAATTTCATGATTAAACTATAGGGAGGAAGGGAAGCATCCATGAACAAAGAACTTTGATTATTTAATTTCCATGGACTTGAGTTACATAAGAAAAAATTGAAAAAAGGGTTATTAGTTATATAAAACTAATACCCTAAAACATTCTTAAATATGTGTTAGTTTTTAACATTAAAGATTTCTTGTTAAACTCCACACCTGTATACATAAAGAAATAAATACTCAAAAATGTTGTTAGAAATTTTCTATAAGGAGCACCTGGGTGGCTCAGTGGGTTAAGCCTCTGTCTTTGGCTCAGGTCACGATCTCAAGGTCCTGGGATCGAGCCCAGCATCGGGCTCTCTGCTCGGTGGCAAGCCTGCTTCTCCTCTCTCTCTGCCTGCCTCTCTGCCTACTAGTGATCTCTCTCTCTCTGTCAAATAAATAAATAAAATCTTAAAAAAAAAAGAAATTTTCTATAAATTGTGTGTTTAGACAAGTATTCACCCCTTTTCTGTAATGTCTAAACTTTTTATAATCATTATATTTCCTTGAATCTTAAATATTCAATAAAATATATTTTGAACTAAAAAACTTTAAAATAAAAACTACAAGGAGTTTTTCTAGACACATTTGAAGAAGGTCATTGGAACTTTTTATCTGCAATTCTTCTGTTCTTTTTGATATTGTACAATAGAGACTAATGAAGGAAATTTAAGTTACAGTTAAAATGAGTGTTTAATAATGTGTGCATAATGTCTCCCCCATTGACCACATGCCAAGGTCACTCTGAGTATTTTTATTTCTGTGAAGGGATTTTTACTTGAGTTGTTATTAAAAAAAAAGGAAAAAAGAAAACAAGCCACAGAACTGTTTTTACCTCTGATTTATTAGTACCATGATCTTCAAATATTAAATAATTTTCATGAATATATGCTATGTTACAGTCACTAAAAATTATCAGACAATCTGACTTTCAGATTCTGAAGTGATCAACAGGTACAGTTGATAGCATTTATGTATTTACATATTCTGTAAGGAATTGTGTTACAAATGCATGTACCAAAAAATATATGGCTTTCCCCCTTTAAAGAATTCATAGCCTTGGGAAATAAGACATGTGACCAAATATAGATAACATGCTACTTTTTAAAAAAGATTTTATTTATTTATTTGACAAAGAGAGAGATCACAAGCAGGCGGAGAGGCAGGGGGAGAGAGAGAGGAGGAAGAGACTTCCCGCTGAGCAGACCCCATGCGGGGCTTGATCCCAGGACCCTGAGATCATGATCTGAGCCAAAGGCAAAGGCTGAACCCACTGAGCCACACAGGCACCCCAATAACTTGCTACTTTATACAGTTATCTATAAATCTGAGTGGAATTGCTGTGAAGCTGAGGTGGGCAAGCAGCAATGGATTATCATTTTGGGTGTTCACAAATAGGAAAAAAAAAATGTTGCATATTGGATCAAAAGGAAATGATATACCTATAAGAAAGCTCAGCACAGGGGCGCCTGGACGCCTGGGTGGCTCAGTGGGTTAAAGCCTCTGCCTTCCTCTCAGGTCATGATCTCAGCATCCTGGGATCGAGACCCGCGTCGGACTCTCTGCTCAGTGGGGAGCCTGCTTCCCTTCCTCTCTCTCTCCCCCTGCCTCTCTGCCTACCTGTGATCACTGTCTCTCTAATAAAATAAAGAAAAAAAAAAGCTCAGCACATGTAAAGCCACAATACCAGCATTTAAATATTCATAAGTTAATTAAATATATTGGTTTTTAAAAAGATTTTATTTGTCAGAGAGTGAGCACAGGCAGACAGAGTGGCAGACAGAGGCAGAGAGAGAAGCAGGCTCCTTGCCGAGCAAGGAGCCTGATGTGGGACTCAGTCCCAGGATGCTGGGATCATGACCTGAGCCGAAGGCAGCAGCTTAACCAACTGAGCCACCCAGGCATCCCTAAATATATGTTTTTTAAAGATTTTAGGATATATAAAACACTTGTAGGTTTCAATGATACATCAAATGTGATACATAGTGTCTAAAAATGAGTCTGTGACAGGAGGACAATATGGGAAAATATACACAGTATATTTTCATAAATTTCAGTGGCTACATTATGCTCTATGGGGTCTAATGAGGCAGATAGGGGAGAGTGATTCCTTCTCTTTTTGGGGAACCTAGACTGTTTTTCTGAGGAAGTGACTTTGTGTTGGTCTTTGAAAGAAATGTTAGCCTATAAAAAATATACCAGGCAGGGGAGCCTGGTTGGCTCAGTGGGTTAAGCATCTGCCCTCCGCTCAGGTCATGATCTCAGGTCCCAGGACCTAGCCCCCTCGCTCGCTCTACCTCCTGCTCTGCCTACTTGTGATCTCTGCCTGTCAAAAAAATAAATAAAATTAAAAAAAAATACACCAGCCAGAAAAAGGATGGAAGGGATGAGGATTCTCTTAGTTGAAAGGTAGGGGTAAGAGTAGAGGGTCCACTGCCTCACTGGCTGACTGGTCTTTCACTTTTGATCATGCCTCCATAGTCTTTGCTTTGTAAAATTTGAAGGAATGCATTCACATTGTAATTGATGATGGCATGATGAAGCCCTAATGCAAGCAAAAGAGAAACAAAAAGAATATGAAAACTCAGTGTAGGGGTATTTTTATATTTATAAATAATGTATATCTACTATTATATTTGTAGTGATACACAATAGAACAGTTTTAAAAGGATAAGTATGAAATAAATGATATATTTCAATTTTTGATCAATTGTAAAGGCTTTTGGCTATGTTCTGGGTTTGAGTTTGTAAATGTCTGTAACTATGCTTTAATGATGATATTAATACTCTGTAATCTTTTTTAATATACTGTATTCTGGATTTATTTTTAACAATAATAGACACAAATATCTATCTCAGATTGTCTTTTTTGATAGTTTCAAAGTTTTTGGCAACTTCTTCTCAAATCTGATTTAATTGTATTGTTTCAAGCCTGTAATATAGCTAATGACTTATTTGTGTTTTCCATTTACTTATAATTCCTAAAATTCACATTGCATGTGTTATATTCTTCCTGGAGTTCCTTTTCTTTTTCTTCCACATTCTTGGTATCATGAGGGTTAAAGTTACATATTTGTTTTTAATGAACTCACATACCTCAGACATATAAACTAAAAAAAAAACAGTATATTAAAACAGAGGGAAAATACTAAAACCTGCTATGTTGAGACTTTCACTCTTCCTCATATGTCAAAGCTATTATATGGGCTAATTATTTTTCTATAATTATCAGCATACTAAATATCTCTTAAATAAATTTACTTTTTCATTTTTATTAAAATACTCTAAGGAGGTGTTATCCTCGTTCTTCACTGTATTGCACTGAAATATGTAGAATCAACTGTGAAAAAAAATGTGATCAAATCTTAGAAAGCCATGCATGACGTGTTTGATAGCCTGGATATTATTGAAAATCAATAAGTGTTGATGGAAAAATATTTTTAAAAACTGACATGACCAGAATTTTTGGTTGGATGGACAACTCTCTGGAACTAAGATAGGTGGAATGGAAGAGAGTGACTTTTAAGATTCAGAATGTTCCCCTCCCCTTATGTTCTGCAATTGCATTTTAGCGCCCCTAATTCCTATCTAGGTCATATATTTTTCCTCTTTGAGATCCAATTGAAGTAAGAAAGTAATACCAACAATTCATTAACATCAGTTTATCAGTTACCTAGCAAATTACTGAGAGACATAATTGCGTAAACTATGATGAGGTAAGAAGTTGAATGCCACTATGATTAGACAGAAAGTCCTGACTGCCTGGGAAAATGCATAAAGTAAAAGCCAGACTTTGAATATAGGCTGCCCTGACTGGTCCTATTTAACAGTAGGTCCCATTCTGATGTAAGTCTCTAAGATACTGCCTTACCAAATTCAGGAAGAGATCATGACAGTTAAACCAGTAGGGGCATAACTTCCCCAAAAGGCCTCTCATAGACATTACTAGAGAAATATAGAAAATCCATAACATGTTGAGCCTGAGTCTCAGGAGCCCACTCTCTTTTGGCTCTATTGATGAGGAACATTTAAACTTTTGCCTCACACAGAGATCTATTCCACAAAGAATGAACCTGCTGGAAATGACTGTCCAGTTCACAGCTTTATATGTAACAAAAACCATCAAAGGGATCAGAGTTCCATTTCATAATTCTATACTGAAAGGGAAATGTAGAGCAAATGGACACTGAGCATAAAACTTAGAAAAAAGTCTATAAAAATTTCAAGTCCAATTTTGTGAATAAGCATATGCAGTGTGGGTGAAGATTACATCACTTTAGCATGTGTGAATTTGATGGTAAATGTACTGCTTTTTAAAATTAAAGAAAAATTTAAAAAGTAGATCTAGCCCAAAATGATTTTCTTTCCTAAATCATTTCATATATATCATAGAATCTTTTGAATCTCTTAAGAACTCAAACCAAATTCCATGAATTCACAAAATAGAAGGGGCTGTAATTTAGGAAGAATAGTCTCCTTATAGATATAACCCATTCAATATTTATCAAACCTACTAATGACAACCACATTGTTAAAAGCTAGGGGCAAAAGTCCAAATACAAATAGAAAAGAAGAAATGCAAATATAAAAAGTGTACTGCAACTCAAACTTGACATTTCTGTATATCTGTGCTAACTTGATTTTTCCTAAGAGAGCTTTCTTTCTGCTCATGAGGCAAGGAAGCAAGGAGAACTTTATATGCAGTTGGAGAAGGAAACTGACTGTAAAGAAAGACTTGAAGTACTGCTAGCCTGTCCTCATCAAGGTCAACAATACAATCTTGTTGACCATTCAATTGAGACTTCTGGAAGAATTTGACATTTTTTTAAAAGATTTATTTATTTATTTGACAGACAGAGATTACAAGTAGGCAGAGAGGCAGGTAGAGAGAGAGAGAGGAGGAAGCAGGCTCCCCGTGGAGCAGAGAGCCCAATGTGGGGCTTGATCTCAGGTCCCTGAGACCATGACCTGAGCCGAAGGCAGAGGCTTAACCTCTGAACCACCCAGGTGCCCCACAATTTGACATTTTTAACCATTCCTTTAATCCAAGAATTCTCTTCTCTTTGTTTCTGTAATCTCCCAATTTTTGACCCAGTTTATAACTGATCTATTTCTTTCTGGGACTCTGTTCTGTAATGTTAATTTCCTTTAAGTTTCAAGCTTTGTTGTTGTTGTTTTTTTTTAACCTTTAGAACCCTCTAATTTTTGTGAAAAATCCCCTACATGGAGTTTTGCTTATAAATATGCATTCCTATATTCACATACATTTTGTGTTTCATACATGATTTCAAGGTTAGATATTTTTCTTTCTTTTACACCTTTCTTGGTTGCTTAGGATAGATGATTCTCACACTGTGTTGATATATCAATATGTGCAGTTATGGATTCCTTTTAAAAAAATTTAAAATGGCAAATATCTTAAGCAAAGTGCCCTTAAAATAGGCATGCCGTTTCACCCTGCATTACAAACAGGCCAAACAATGATGGAAAAGTCTAATAAGCCAGATAGGCCATAGAAATTAAATAATTATCTAAGCCTATTCTAACATTAAGGACAACAAAGTCCAAGAGACTAAATGACAAATCTAAGGCTCTACATGGAGTAAATATTAGAGGTAAGAATCATGTTTCTAGAGTCCTATTCCTATGCTGTCACTCAGCACCTGGCTGCTAAGGAAAAAGTGGCACAGCATTAGGAGTCTAAGATGGTCACAAGAGATCTCTGAGTCACCTTTCATCACCAGTTCCTTCCTGTTGTCAATTCCCATATACTGAACTCTCTATAAATAATACAAAAGGAAAACATATATATATATATATATATATATAATACAAAAGGAATTGTTGAGCATAATGGTTGAAGCAGAAACTTTACAGCTTTCCTCTCAAAGAAAATAATTAAGTTATTTTAGAAAATGGTTAGTGATTATCTGGATATAGTCATCCCAGGAGAAACATGATTCAATTAATTTCTTGCCTTGACTATATTCTTACTCTTCTGCCCTATTCCATTAAAAATTCAGGTTTTTAAATATACATAAATATATATAAGTATTGGTTATACAATAATTATTTAATTTAGTGATATTCAAGATATTGGATCATGATGTTCACCGCTTCAAGTTGGAAATCACTCAGAAATAGTGATTACCATTTGGAAATTAGCCATTCATGTGGATTCAGAGAAAAAAATTTTTGCTGAATCATAAAGGATGCTCATCATATTAATTTTACTACAGTTGGGATGTCACAAAAGCAGAAGGGCTGGTAAAATATTTTGTGGGCTGGTAAATATTTTTCATCTATTTGCATGGTTGACTGTATCATTTAATAAATTTGTTTTAAAGAGCCCCATGCCAAAGACAGTAAAATGTAATATGAGGGGATAATAAGCCAATTAAAGCAAATTACTGCCAAGCAAGATAATTATATTTAGGCTTAAATAACTTTGTGCCCTAGATTTATTACTGTGTCATAGTATTATTGGTTAATCAAATGTAGGGCAAACACTAAGAAAATAAAGAACTTAAACATGAGATTTAACTCGTATGACAATATGATTTAATTGTTGGAAGGAAATATTTTTATAAATAAAATTACGGTCATAGCTGTATTCATGTTTTCAGACAATGTAAAATGTTGCTTTTCAAGATAATAAGTTGAATTTGTAATTCGATATTATGGCTTAAAGTGCATTTTTCATACATATTATCACTTGATATTCACAAATATTTAAGTCTTTGTATTTACTGCATTTTTTAACTCAAGTGACTGAGAAATTACATAAATTATTTATTGAAGTATAAATGACATACAATGTTATATTAGTTTCAAGTGTACACTATGTTGATTCAACGATTCTATACATTACTCAATGCTCACAATAAGCGTAGTCACTACACAGTTATTACAATATTATTGATATTTTTCCCAATACTACATTTTTAATCTCCTTGACCCTATTTACTTTGTAACTGGATGTTTGTACCTCTTAATAGTTTTATGTTTTTCACCCATATCTCCCCTCCCTTCTGGTAAACATCATTCTCTAAGAGAGTTACCAGTCTGTTTTTCATTGTTCATTTGTTTTTTAAATTCCATGTATGAGTGAAATCATAGGATATTTGTCTTTCTCTGCCTGGCTTATTTCATTTAGAATTATACCATCTACATTCATCCATGTTGCATAAATGGCAACATTTGTTCTTTTTTATAGCTGAGTAAAATTCCATTGTATATGCATACTACCTCTTCCTTATCCATTCATGTATTGATGCACACTTGGGTTATTTCCACAATTTGCCTATTGTAAATATTGCTGCAACAAACATAGGGCTGGATATATCTTCTCAAATTAGTATTTTCATATTCTTTGGGTAAATCCCCATTAGTGGAATTACTGGCTCATATGGCTAGTCTATTTTTAATTTCTTGAGAAACCTCCACAGTTTTCTGCAGTGGCTGCACCAGTTCTCATTCCCACCAATAGTGCACAAGGATTCCTTTTTCTTCACATCTTTACCAATACTCGTTTCTTTTGTTTTTTATTTTAGCCATTCTGACACGTGGGAGGTGATATCTCATTGTGGTTTTGATGTGTATTTCCCCCATAAGTAATGTTAAGCATCTTTTTATGTGTGTGTCTTGGCCATCTTTCTATATGTCTTCTTTGGAGAAATGTATGTTCATGTCCTCTGCACATTTTTAATTGTATTAATTCTTTTTGTTTGTTTGTTTGCTTTGGTGTTGCGTTGTGCTTTTATATGTTTTAGATATTAACCCTTTATTGAATATGTCACTTGCAAATATCTTCTCCACTGAATCCCATTCAGTGTGTTGTCTTTTAGTTTTGTTGACTGTTTCCTTTGTTGTATAGAAACATATTGCTGTAACCAATGTCAGAGAAATTACCGCCTGTGTCTTCTAGGATTTTTATGGCTTTACACCTTGCATTTAAATGCTTCACCCATTTTGAGTTTATTTTTGTGTGTGGTATAAGGAAGTGACCAGATTCATTCTTGTGCATATAGCTGCCCAGTTTTCCCAAAACCATTTGTTGAAGAGACTATCTTTTTCCCATTACCTCCTTTGTTGGAAGATTAAAAGACCATATAAGTGTAGGTTTATTTCTGGGCTCTCTAGTCTATTGATCTGTGTGTCTATATTTGTGTCATTATCACACCGTTTTGATTACTACAGCTTTGTAGTATATCTTAAAATACTAGATTGCTTTTGTTGTTTAGTTTCTTTTGTAGTTGCATACAAATTTTAAGACGATTTGTTCTAGTTCTGTGAAAAATGCTGTTGATATTTTAAGAGGGATTACAGTAAATCTATAAATTGTTTTGGATAGTATGGACATTTTAACAATGTTTGTTTTATCAATCCATGAGCATGGAATATCTTTCCATTTGTTTGTGTTGTCTTCAATTCCTTTCACCACAGTTTATCCTTTTCAGAGTACAGGTCTTTTACCTCCTTGGTTAAGTGTATTTCTAAGTATTTTGTTGTTTAGTACAGTAGCAAATAGGATTGCAGATGGAAAGTTTTCAGCTATTATTTATTCCATTTCATTTTCAGTTATATCTCTCTTAGAATATCAGTAATATTTGGTGGTAATAAACTAGAAATTATTTCATGTTATATAAGCTAGTATTAAAAATTAAAATAGTCCATGTGACACCTGTATATTAATTTTTGTAACATATTCCCTCTTATGTAAAATGAAGGGAATATTGCCCTGATATAATTTTCTTCTCTCCATTTTTGTTATTCTCCTAACCCAGTAGTTAATCCTTTTAAGTTTCCCTTGCTTGTTTCTCTTCATCTCATCAATGCTTATGTTGGTGTGAAGCAGGACTTATTTCTTGAGCCTATTTCTTTTTTATTGTATTTACTCTTTTGGTGACCTCATGCTCATATTTCTCAAATTTAGATCTCTAACCTGCCTGTCCTTTGAACTTCAAAGCCATGTACCCTATCTACTTGTTGTCTATTGAATATTCAATCTAATTTATCTAAACCAAGTTATTCATCTTTCATCCAATATGCTCCTTGTATTGTTTTCCCATCTAGAAAACTGCAACACAATTCTTCCAGGTGCTTAGGGAGAAAACTGAACTCATCCTTGATTGTTCACTTTCCTTCTTTCTTTCACAATATGTCTAGCAAATTGTGTCAGGTGTAACTTCAAAATCAATTTTTTTTTAATGTAACACTTTTATAACTAATATTTTGAGGCAATGCTGAACTATTGCAAGAGCCTCCCAGAAAATCTTCCTCTTTATGTTCTTGCTACCACTCCCATCATGCACTTGGCTGCTTTCAATGCAGCAAGTAGAGTGGCTTTTCCCAAAATTAGGTCAGATAATATCACTATTCTGATAAAAGACACCTAATGGCTTCCCATCTCACTCAGAGTAAGTGCAAGCCATTCCTTCTGTTATTACTTTGCCTTAATTTTCTAAGGCTCTCCCCTCTTTCAGTAGATCCCAGCTACTCTGGCCTCTTCATACTTCTCTAACATGCCAGGCAGATGTCTACATGGTTTCCCCCTGCTTCCTTTAGGCTTCTCTTTAAGCTTGGCAATTCATCGCCCCATTCACTGCTTTGTTTTCTAAAGAAAACACACACACACGCACACATGCACACACACACAAAGTCTCACATAAGTAAAACTGAATCATGTGTCTGAATTCCTTTATAACTTTGGTTCCACTTGCAGTTACAAACTTTTAAAATTACAGTATCACATGCCTTGAAGCAATTTTATGAGCTAGATTGGGCCATGAAATGGAGGATATTAAGGAAGAAAATAAAGGATTTAAAACTTTATGATTTTTCTAAATTCATTATTCTGAGAAATCACGAGATACTCATACCAGTGTGCTTTCTACATTTCTTCAAGCACAATATAAAGAGAAAAAATATTTTATTATCCTAATATCCATTTTTTCATATGTAATATGTTGTATATAGTAACCACTCTAAAATGGAATTGTTAAGAATAATGTATTGGTATAATAAAATTAAAAACAAAGATGATAGTAATAGGAATTATAAGAAGTGCTAAAATTTAAGGGCATGGTTGCTATGTATAGGCAATATGCTAATAATTTTAGATAACTTTTTATATTTAGCATTTACATAAATTGATGAGATAGTTAGTATTATTCCCAATGTACAGATAAAGAAATTGAGACTTCAGTGAAATTAGGAAACTTGGTCATATTTACCAAATGGGTCTCTGGCTGAGCAGGATTCAAGCTAAGTTTTGATTCCAAAGCCCAACCTTCTTGCAGTGCCCCATATATTATTCATACTGCATAATCATTTATGGATAAATTTGAAAATACCAATTTTGAAAATAAAATGTTTTTATCTTTCAGATTAATGAATAGCAAATTCTTATCAATGTTCTTTTTTAACAATTTCTGTTCTATTTGTATAATAAGACTATGAAATATGTACATACCTAAATATAATCTCAATCTGAGAAAATGAGAAAGTAATCTATATGGATACAGAAATAACATAACACAATAAAAAAATTTTAATGGAATTCTGTCAAAATCTATGAAAATTAATTATCTGTAATAATTTTTCTAGTTTTGTTCATGCCATCATCTTCCATATCCCTATATATATATATAATTATTCTTTCCTAACCTGTAAAACTTGTGTAGCCATGGGTGATAAGAAACTGGCATGCTTACAAACTGATAATGGGAGTATAACTTATTTAACATTTCAGAATAGTGATTTTTCAAAGTTTTTAAGACTAAAATGTGCCTAATCTTTGAAATTGCAATCTAAATATTTTGGCTCTATCCTAGGCAGATAATAGCAAAGGAATAGCATGATATGTAAAAAAGAGGGGATTCAGAGTGTTGCTTACAGTATTAGAAAGCATACAAAAAGTAGATGATTGATTAAAATGATTATGATACATATACATGAGGCCATTAATAATGAAATACTATTATCCTTTTGATAACAACACATATCATATCACCATCAAAAGTGCTCTGACCTTGGAGGAAAGTACTTTATTTATTAATGTGAGAAAACCAAAGAGATAGTAATGTCTATCCCAATTGCTAAAATCATGTTACTAAATTGTGTGTATGTTTTATTTAGAGCCTGTTTACTCAGTGACATGAAAACACTTTTATAATATAAAGATTAACTTAAAAACTTATAAGATAAAAAGAAACACTTTCCTGAAAGAATTTTTAGCAGAAATAACATTCTATTTCTAAAATTAAAAATAAATTATCTTTTTGTATTATATACTTAACTATGAATTGTGGGTACATCATTATTTATCATAGACTATAATTTAAACCCAAACTTACAGTACTTAGTTTATTTTAAATGGTGTGCTACAATATTCATAACTTTCTTTTTATTTTTATCTTACAAAGTATACTTAAAATAGCATTTTTATTTAATAACAAAAAGTCACATTTATTCTTCTAACTTTTTAATTGATTTCTTTTTACAGTTTTAATTTGAAGCCTGTAAATTCTCTCAATACATATGAATGTGCCCATTCCACAGGTAATTTAATTTTTCAAAATTATATATGATAACTGCTTACTAATGGTGCCATCTTTTCATAACATACATTATTCCTTGATACAGTAAAAAAGTAGCTCAATTTTAGAAATTTTCTTAAAACTATGAGATTTTTCATTTTCATGTAGAACTTTCATTTTTCAAAATATCAGCAGTTTCTTTTATTAATCTGTGGAGTTTTTCATTATTCATTCAAAAACAACTTACCACCAGTAAAGTCACCAGTACCTTCATGTTTGCTTTATCCTCACCCTTGTCATTTATATCATGTCCTTTAACAACCTATTTTAAAGAGAGTGAATTATTAGCAAATATTCTTCCGAAAAATTTCAAGTGAAAAAATACATGAAAATAGAAATTATTTTGCTCTAATTCAACATGCTTGTCATAGAACATTTAAGTGTTCATATTCAATTATTACTACAATGATATATCTACTGTGGTACAGATCTCCAGAATTTCATTTTGTGTAACTGAAACCTTATATCCATTTACAGTAAGTCCTCCTTTTCCTCTTTTTTTAGCCCATGGCAACCATCATTCTACTCTCTGCCTGTATGACTTTGGCTATTTTGCATACCTTATATAGGTGGAATCATGCAGTATTTTTTCTTTTGTGACTGCTTATTTCACTTAGAATAATATACTTCAGCCTAATTCATGCTGTTGCAATAGCGGGATTTCTTTCAGTGGGTGAATAAAAGTCCACTATGTGTATATCTCATATTTCCTTAATTCATTCATCCATCAGTGGATACTTGGGTTGTTGCCGTGTCTTGGGTATTGTGAATAATGCTACAGTGAATATAGAAGTGCAGATATCTCTTCACGATCCTAATTTTAATCATTTTGCATATATATGTAGAAGTGATTGCTGGATCATGTACTAATTGTAATTTAAATTACAATTAAATTTACAATTAAATTTTAAAGAAAATACTGTTTTCTATAATTCCTTCATTTTACATTTCCATTAGGTATAAGAGTTCTAATTTCTCCACATTCTTACTAACACGTCATCATTTTTTTTTATAATAAAGCCATCTTAATGGGTATGAGGTAATATCTCATTGTGGTATTGATTTTCATTTCTCTGATAACTAGTAATATGGAGCACATTTTCATATACTTGTTGGCCATTTATATGTCTTCTTAGAAGGAATTTTTATTCAAATCCTTTGCCCACTTTTAAATCATTCTATTTTTTTTTTTTGATGTTGTGTTGTAGGAGTTCCTTATATATTTTGGATATCAACCCTTTATCAGATATAAGGTTTGTAATATTTTTCCCCATTTTGTAGATTGCCTTCTTATTTTGTTGATTATTTCCTTTGCTATGCAGAAGGTTTTCAGATTTATATCTGTCTATTATGTATATATTATGTCTATTTTTGTTTTTGGATGCATCATACTTCTTGATTTCATAGTATGTTACAAAGCTACTATAATCTAAACATTATGGTACTGATATAAATATAGTCATATATACCAATGGGACAAAATAGAGAGCCCAGAAATAAACCCTCACTTATATAG
Source organism: Taxidea taxus jeffersonii (assembly GCA_003697995.1). Lineage (NCBI taxonomy): Eukaryota > Metazoa > Chordata > Mammalia > Carnivora > Mustelidae > Taxidea > Taxidea taxus. Next base: position 752 of record RCUC01131953.1, on the reverse strand, counting down.
TCAAAAAAATCTTTCAGGGACACCTGGGTGGCTCAGTCGGTTCAGCAGCTGCCTTTGGCTCAGGTCATGATCCCAGGGTCCTAGGATCAAGTTCCGCATCATGTTCCTTGCTCAGAGGGACCTTGCTTCTCCCTCTGCCTGCTCTGCCTGCTGCTCTCCCTGCTTGTGCTTTCTCTCTCTCACAAATAAAGTCTTTAAGGAAAAAAAAAAATATTTCACATGGCTGCCAAGTCTACCCAATAGAGAAGTATAGTTTCTTCAACAAATGGTATTGGGACAACTGGATATCCACATGCCAAAGAATTAAAGTGGACTCTTACCTTCAACTCATCTTACACTATACACAAAAATCAACCTTAAAGTAAATTAAATTAAAGTAAACTAAAGTAAATTAAATTAAAGTAAATTAGTAAAGTAAATTAAAGGCTTAAATATAACACCTGAAACTGTAAAACTCCTAAATTAAAACATAAGGGTAAAGCTTCTAGACTTTGGTCTTGGCAATGATTAGCTAATACAACTTAACAGTATTCTGCAATTTTTCTTCAAAGTCACATCTAGAAAATGAATTCCATTTAAACAAAAATCTAAGTTAAGCATCTAATGAAAATTGATAATTTTGAAGCTGATTCCCTATATTGAATCTTTAAGGTTCTATGAAAGTGTCTGTTTTCCTCTTTTTTTCTTCTGTCACTGAACATACATACATGTATATCTGTGTACACCACAACTTCCATATATATGGAATATCA
>ML101984.1:12946-65520 GCA_003697995.1 Taxidea taxus jeffersonii | reverse complement strand
CTTAGAAATCTGCCCTTACAACCCTCACCACCGAGTCCCGCTCAGCAGATTTCAGTACCACCTGGCATCGTGCAGGAGGAAGAACCCCAAGAAGGCCAAAAAGATGGCCAGCTGCAAATACAATGCCTGCCACGTGGTCCCCATCAAGAAGCTGGAGGAACACGAGGCTGCCTGCGTCAACAGAAGCACAGTGGAGGAGGAGGACAGCTTGCACCCCCTGAAAGCTAGCCTTCCAAATTCAGAGCAGAATGGAAATGCCCTTCCAGGGCCCCCCTGGCTCCCCAGTTCTGATGTCTGGAATGTCGATGGCACTAATTGCCATCCCATGTTTGTCCTTAAGACTTTTGTTCCCCAAAAGCTTGTCTGTGAAAGCGATACAAGAGAGTCAGAGAGAGAAGCCCACCCCCCATCCCTGGCCACCCCCCAGAAGACCCTCAGACCAGGAGAGTAAACCACCAGCAGCAGAAAGGAGCCACTCTCCTCTTAAGTGCCCGAAAGAAGATGCAACTCACCCAAATAAAAGCATGCAAAGTGAACCACCTGGGCTACCTTTTCCTTTTTTTTTTTTTTTTTTTTTTCCCATGTAGCAACTGGTAGAGGTCTAAAGGCTGGCAGGACATCCTGCTGGCAAAGACGGGGCAAACAGGCACTTTCATAATACGACGAGAATGTAAGCTGGTAAACCTGTGGGGGGCACTTTGGCATTAGCTGTAAAAATCACCAGTGCGCTCTGCTTCCATGAACTATGCCACTTCTAGGATTTCATCCTGTGAATATGGTCACACTTGCAGAAAATGAGGTAAGTACAAGGTTACCCACTGCCATGTTATTTGTAGCAGTACGGGCCAGAGTCAGAAATGGTCTAAATATCCCTTGGGGGGGGAAGGGTCTGATTAAATGAATGATGGTCCAGCCATATAAAGATGTAATATGCTGCCATGAGAAAGGGTAAGGCGGCTCCCTCTGGACTAGCTTGGAAGGGCTAAAACACAGTGTTGAACTCAGACACCAGCTAACTTTCTCTCTAAAAGGCCAGAGAGTAAACATTTTAGGCTTCACAAGCCAAATGTTCTCTGTCACAACTCTTCAGCTCTGCTTTGGTGGCATGGAAGCAGCCACAGACAGTATGCAGACACATGAAAGTAGCTTCCAATAGAACTATTTATAGAAACTGGTAACAGGCTTGAAGTGGCCTATGAGGAGCATAGTTTGCCGCCCCCTGGTTTAAATGAGAAAAGCCAAGTCTGGAATACTCTGTATATTATGCTACAATTTTTGCAGAATTGTGAGAGAGAACGTGTATACATATGTGCTTGTATTTCCATAAAATTTCTCTCAAGGACACACTAGGACAGGTGTCTGCCCACAAAGCCTAGAACGTCTCCTATCTGATCCCTTACAGAAAAAGGTGGCTGGTCTCTTCCCTAATAACTTATCATCTCTCCCCAGGGAAGAGAACTAGGAGAGAGAGAATTTACTATAGACTCTTGAGTATCTGGTATTTATTTTTTCTACAGGGAGACAAAAATGTTTAATCCTATGGTTTATGTTACACCTCACTGTGTCTCATGAACACTGAAAACCCTGACCGCTTTTGCTTTGGAACCCTCCCCTCAGAAAACCACACACCAACACAATGCTACCTGGAATTCTATGAGGATTCTACAGACCAAATTCATCTGTCGTCATTTCATATGTAAGAAACTCAGACTAAAAATGGAAGATCCCAAAATGGTAGTGGTATTAACTGTTGAGGAAGATTAAGATGAAATGATGATGCCTCAGAAGGCTGGCTAGTTCGTGATGGTTGGCACTCATGACTCTTCCCTCCCTCATAACCCTCAACAAAGGCATACCTCAATCACACTTTAGCCAACAGTCTATGTAACAGTTGGTTGCTCAGAGGAGAAAACACTGGAATAGGTTAGACCTTCTTGCTCATATTGTGTCAGACAATTTCGATCATCTGCCACAGAGTGTGGCCTACAGCCCTTCAGTGCCTTTTACATGTGAATATATATTCTGGCCAAAAAATTAAAATACACTTTCTTAAACAACAAAAGACTTACTCTTTTGAAAGCTTTTCAGGATGAAATTTTAACTAAGTTATTTTTAAGTAGTCATAACTTTGCCACTCCTGGGCCCTTCAATTCTTTCAACAAAGTGCGAAATAAAGATTTCTTCTTGCAAAAAAAAAAGAAGAAGAAGAAGAAGTTCTAGGTGTTGGCTTTAGAAACACCATGATTAATAAAGTACATGAACTAGAAAACTGTCATATAGGAAACAGGTGAAATAAAGTGATCTGTAGGACGCACATCCATAAACTACAGACCACCAGGACCAGGAAAAAGAAAAAAGTTGGTTTGGGGCATGAATGAAACAAATTGGTCATGAGTTAATCGTTGTTGATGCTGAGTGATAAATTTTACTATTGTCTCCATTTTTATGTAACTTTGAAATCTTCTACACTAAAGGTCTTTTAGGGGTGCCTGGGTGGTTCAGTGGGTTAGGCCTCTGCCTTCGGCTCGGGTCATGGTCTCAGGGTGCTGGGATGGAGCCCCGCATCGGGCTCTCTGCTTGGCAGGGGGGCCTGCTTCTCTCTCTCTCTCTGCCTGCCTCTCTGTCTACTTATGATCTCTCTCTCTCAAATAAATAAATAAAATATTTAAAAATAAATAAATAAATAAATAATAAAAGGTCTTTTAAAATACATGTATATTTATTAAATGCAATGTGGGATCCCAGATTGGATTCTGGAACAGAAAAAGACATGAGTGGAAAAACTGGTGAATCCAAATAAAGTCCATAGTTTAGTTACTGGTACTGTACCAATATAAACTTCTTCTGTTAAATGCATAATGTTTTTGTAAGATGTTAACATTAGGGAAAGCCAGGTGGAAAGTATTTGGGAACTCTTTGTACTATCTTTGAAAGTTTTCTGTAAACCTAAAATGATTTCAAAACAAAAAATTTAAACACACACAGAATAAAGAGCAACAAAATAGCCAGGACTGAAGCCCAGCTCCACCTCTTCTTAATGCTGGATCTCCAGCACAACCCAACATTTGTGCGACTCTGTTTCCTCATCCACAAGGTAGGGATGACAAATTCCCAGGACTATGTGGAGGACTAAGGGATTAACACATGATAAAATCAGGACAACTGTCTAGCATACAGGAAGCTGTCGACTAATGCTACCTACTAGTAGCAGAAATGGAGGTGGTATTACTTAGCGAAAAGAAAATGTAATGAGGTGAGAAAAACAATGATGAGTAAGTGAATGTAAGTGAATATTTAAAATATGTACACAGGGGTGCCAGGGTGGCTCAGTGGATTAAGCCCTTGCCTTCAGCTCAGGTCATGGTCTCAGGGTCCTGGGATGGAGCCCCACATCCGGCTCTCTGCTCAGCAGGGAACCTGCTTCCCCCTCGCACTTTGCCTGCCTCTCTGTCTACTTGTGATCTCTCTCTGTCAAATAAATAAATAAAATCTTTAAAAAAAAATAAAATAAAATATGTACACAAAGTTAATCTGAGAAAATCATCAATTTTTCACTTAAAATTACTTACAAAACTCAACGAAAATAGGCCTGGAAAGGGCATCATTCAGAAGAACAGAAATAGTAACAAATATGCATACTGAAAAGTTTTAAATAGCCTCTAAAATCAGAGAAATATTTTTTATGTAATTCACACCAGGCAAGAGGAGAAAACAGACCAGATTACAGAAAACTATAAATCCAATAAAGAAAAAAAAGGGAAAAACACAAAATAAAATGGTAGAAATCAATTCAAATATGTCAATAGTCATATAGATGAAAGCACACTTAGCTTACCTATTAAAAAACATTCATTTACCTCTCTAAACCAAATACATGTCTATTCTGAGCAGTATTAACCAATAACTTCAAGCCAACGATAGAGGTAAACACACGAAATGTGTGCCACTGCCACTACCTCTCATGCATATAACAGACATAACTAATCAATCACAGCACTTTCCTGACCCTGGACAATACCTTCTGAATCTTTCCCAACACAATGCTCCAGGATGCCATTATGCAGAGATAGAAGTAAGCTCTATCTTGACAGAGCCCTCTGTAGGTAAGTTTTCCACTTGGCCCACTGACCCACATGGCCTGACCTGAGGTGTTTCAGGAAAAATAAGGAATAAAAGAACTTAAGAAAAACTCCTGCCTGGACATTAGGGAAGAAAGACCTGGCAAGAAAGGAATGTCTGTTGTAAATTCCTGGGCTGGATCTCAACAGCTGATCCCTCTCCTCAGTCCTCATTCCTTGCCCCTCCTGGGCCAGGCTCCAAAGAACATCGGCTACACATCACACGCTTACCGAGAGCGTCATAAAAACATTTCTTAGCAGTGACAGTGATCACAACAAGCTAGTGCTGGGCTGGGCACCAGTGGCTGAATCACAAAGGAGAGCCCATGGCCAGGGAAAAATGCCCACCAGCCCTGGGCACCAGGCAAGCTTTCCAGGTTCACGTCAAGGACTCCGGGCAAAGGGGGAGTCTAGTAGAAGAGCTTGTGTCCTAGGGCAGAGGGGCTCTGGCATGGCAGAGGAAGGAGGAAAGAAAGGGGAGCTACATTGGGACCAGGTGCCTTGCATATATTGTTTTATTAAGATCTGTAACAACAGGGATGCCTGGGTGGCTCAGTCATTAAGTGTCTGCCTTCGGCGAAGGTCATGATCCCAGGGTCCTGGGATCGAGCTCTGTGTCAGGCTCCAAGGAGCCCTTTTCTCCCTCCCTGTCTGTCCCCCCACCCCCTGCTCCTGCTCTCTCTCAGATAAATAAAAAAATTTTTTAAAAGATCTGTGACAAAAAACAAAAAGAACAATAAGATCTGTGACAACAGAAAGTGGCAACTATTTTTATTTCCAATATACAGACAAGAAAAGTGAGTCTCAGAGAAGCTACATAACATGCTTTGGTTCACAAAGCAAGTGGCCTAATGAATTTGAACCCATCCCCAGAAGTTCCATACTAAATAAATATGTATAAACCAGAAATGTGTATATGAGCTCACCAAAAGATTAGGACAAGCTGTTTATGACAGCTGTTTACAACAGCCGATCCAGAAACTTTCCCTATGTCCTCTAGGGTAAATTCTGCAAAAATCCTATCATGGAATTCTATATACTCATGAAGTTAAACAAACTGTAACTACCCAAATTAACATGGGTAAATCTTATGTAATATGAAAGTCCATTTACACAATTTTTTTTTAATTTTTTTTTATTTGACAGAGACAGAGATCACAAGTAGGCAGAGAGGCAGGCAGAGAGAGAGGAAGGGAAACGGGTTCCCCGCTGAGCAGAGCCCGACGCAGGACTCGATCCCAGGACCCTGAGATCATGACCGGAGCCAAAGGCAGAGGCTTTAACCCACTGAGCCACCCAGGCGCCCCTTTTTTTGTTTTTTGTTTAAAAAACAAAAAAAGACAAAACAGATGCCTGGCCGACGTGGTCGGTAGAGCACGGGACTCTTGATTTAGGGGTTGTAAGTCTGAGACCCATGCTGGGTGTAGAGAGTACTTAAAATTAATCTTTTAAAAATAAATAAAAACTAAAATTTTAAAAAGGCAAACCAAGTCTACGGTGTTTGAGGTGAGGAGGGGGTTTCTGGGGTGCTGGTCGTGTACTATTTCTTGATGTGGGTGCTGGTTACATGACTGTGTTCACTCTGAAAATTCAACAAGCTATACACTTGGGATTTATGCATTTTGCTCTCTGTATGTTGAATGTTTACCAAAAAATCTTTAAAAACTGAACCTATGCTGGGGGACCTGGGTGCCTCAGTCCTTTAAGCATCCATCCAACTCTGGATTTCAACTCAGGTCATGGTCTCAGGGTTGTGAGATCAAGCCCCATGCCAGGCTCCCCACTCATCGAGGATGTCTGCTTCTCTCCTTCTCCCTCTGCCCTTCCTCCCTCTTGCTTGCACACATGCGCTTTCTCTCTCGCTGTCTCACTCTAAAATAAATCTTAAAAAAAAACAAAACAAAACTGAATCTATACCTAATGCCTATGTTGTTCTGCACCACACCACTTCCCCAACTAGTAACTATGAAGCAGATGGTGACACAGAACAGGGCCGACTGAAGTGCAAACCTGCAAGTCAAGACTGGCTAATGCCCCGCCCCCAGCCCTACCTGGGACCTTCCCCTTGGAGCGCAGCACTGAAGCATGGAACTCCATGTGAACTCCTCCTATACAGGGTTTCTTGAGCATGAGAAAGGGATGACAAAGCATTTTGTCATAACATCTTAAGAGTCCTACTTCCTGAACCCCAAGGTGTGCCAGTGTTCTCTCCAGCCCCTCAGCAACTCTGACAGGTTAAGGTTTCTCCCCATTTTATCATGAGGACTCCAAGCCTCAGAGGAAGGAAGAGACGTAGCCAGTAAGAGCTAGGCTGGGATTCACATCCAGGTCTGTCTGATCCAAAGTCAGAAGAGCCTGGAAAAGCTAGCCTGATGTCCTGGGGAACATAGGCATAGTTGCATGGCTCTGGATTCCAGAACCCTTCCATTGCACTCATTTCCAGCCCCGTTCTGGGAACTCCAGGTCTCCTAAGTTCCTCCTCCACAGGATCCTGGGAACCTGGGATCACGACCCAACCTGAAGGCAGACACCTAACAACTGAGCCACCCAGGTGCCCCTGTGTCAGCTAGTTATTACCACAATAATGCTGAGTAACAAATCACCCCAGTGTTCAGCGGCTTGAGACAACATTCTTACCATGCATCATTTGGAGGTTGACCAATCCAGGTCTAAAAAAAACTGACAAAAAAACAAGGATAGGGATGCCTGGGTGGCTCAGTCAGTTAAGCATCTGCCTTTGGCTCAGATCATGATTCTAGGGTCCTGGGATCGAGTCCCACATTGGACTTCCTGCTCATCTGCTTCTCCCTCTGCCTGCCACTCTCCCTGCTTGTGTTCACTCTCTCTCTCTCTGACAAATAAATAAATACATAAATAAAATCTTCTAAAAAACAGGATATTGAATATTTAGTCCACAGGATTAGCATATGACAAAAATGGGACACTGCCCCCAATGCCTGCAGACTGTAGGTCCTTTCAGATGCATGAGGAATTATAAAATTGATCATATGCTTGACCATAAAGCAAGTTTTGACAAATTTTGAAGATATGAAACCACACAGACTATGTTCCCTGACCACAGGGAACACAATTAAGATAAAAATCAACACACACACACAAACTGATAATGCTTCCCCTACCCCTCTGGTCCTAGCTACCCAAGGCTTTTCTCACTACCACATCACTTCAAGGCAGAATGAGACATTTGCTGAGCACCCACTGGATACCAAGCTGGGCTGCACTTTGGGCAGGGCACAGGGACTCTTTCCCAGAGAGGGGCGACATATTCTCAGCTGTGCCTTTCTGAAGGGCATTTATGACTCAGGCTTTACACCTGTCCTTGTCAGACTGTCCCATTCGATGCGTACTTTAGCCTAGATACCTACTGAGCAGCCTTAGTTAACATACATGTAAAACACCTTCATCCTGGCCAGGTGAGACTCACTGGTCTACATCAGTGAAAAGTCTGATCCTTAATTTGTACCAAAACTCAGCTTTAATTACCTTAAAACACACAGGGCCAAAGGTGGAAACATAAAACCCATTTAGAGTGGGTTGAAAAACTATCATCACTAAATCCGAGACTTGGTGACCTGCGGGAACAGGACAGATTTGATTCATGCTAGGGTCTGCTGAGATAGTGGCTAATTCTGGCAGTCAAGACTCCCCAGGTAATCCTGGCCTATCAGCCACCTGTCCTGAGACCCTGATTTCCCCACAGACCAGTCTCCTGTGCACCCTAGTCATTCCTACTTTGGTATTACAAAGGACAGATGATTTTCTCCAAATAAAGAACCTTCTCTTCCCAATTGCTGTCCAACAATGGAGCTGGCTGCCGAGTAATAAAGTCACCTCTCGCAGTCAGAGAAGGTGTTCAAACAAGGGCTGGACAACTGCTTGGTGAGGATGCCAAAGAGAAAGCCTGAAAAGAGAAAAATGCTTCAGCGACTTTTCCAAGACCCACAAGAAACTGCTGTGGCTCCCTTTACATGCTGCTGCAAACATACCAGTAGCCACCAGGTGGTGACAGAGTCATACCATCACTGCAAAAGATTTAGTAGCCCAGAGCACAACTTCTAGAAATACCAAAAACCTGACTGAAACAAAATAAAAACAACTAAAATTAAAAATAGGATTATCTCGTTAGTGTATAGGAAAGCAACTGATTTCGGTGCATTGATTTTGTATCCTGCCATATTAAAAAATTGCTGTATGAGTTCTAGTAATTTGGGGGTGGAGTCTTTTGGGTTTTCCACATAAAGGATCATGTCATCTGCAAAGAGAGAGAGTTTGACTTCTTCTTTGCCAATTTTAATACCTTTTATTTCTTTTTGTTGCCTGACTGATGTTGCTCGGACTTCTAGTACTATGTAGAACAACAGTGGCAAGAGTGGGCATCTTTGTTGTGTTCCTGATCTTAAGAGAAAGGCTCTCGGCTTTTCTCCATTGAGAACGATATTCACTGTGGGCTCATAGATGGATTTTATGAAATTGAGGAATGTTCCCTCTATCCCTGCACTTTGAAGAGTCTGAACAGGAAAGGATGTTGTATTTTCTCAAATGCTTTTTCTGCATCATTTGAGAGGACCATATGGTTCTTCTCTCTCCTCTTATTAATGTGTTCTATCACACTGATTGATTTTGAATGCTGAACAACCCTGCATCACAGGGATAAATCCCACCTGGTCATATGGTTTCACTTACTTGTGGAACATAAGGAATAGCATGGAGGACATTAGAAGAAGGCAGGGAAAAATGAAGGGGAGGAAATCAGAGGAGGAGATGAACCATGTGAAACTATGGACTCCGGGAAACAAACAGGGTTTTAGAGGAGAGGGAGTCGAGGGAATGGGTTGGCCCCGTGATGGGTATTAAGGAGGGCACGGATTGCCTGGAGCACTGGGTGCTACACATAAACAATGAATCTTAGAGCACTACATCAAAAACTAATGATGTACTATTGTATGGTGACTAACAAAACAAACACACACACACACACACACACACACACGATATTATGAAAGCCAAAAAAATATACAGCATTACCATGTGACCCACCAATCCCACTTCTGAGTATACAGCCAAAAGGACAGAAAGCAGGATCTTGAGCTACATGAGTTGACAACAGCATTATTCACAAGACAAGAGGTGGAAGCAATCTAGGGTCTATCCACAGAAAGATGAATGTATAACTAAAACGCGGTCTCTCTGTGCAGTGGAATATTATTCAGCCCTAAAAAGATAGGAAATTCCAACCCAACCTCTAAGAGGGATGAACCTTGAAGATATTATGCTAAGTTAAATAAGCTGTCACAAAATGAGAATACTGTATGATTCCACTTTATATGAGATATTTAGAGTAGTCAAATTCATAGAAATAGAAGGCAGAATGGCAATCGCCAGAGACTGGGGTAGGGGGAAATGAGTTGTTTAATGAGTACAGTTTCAATTTTGGAAGCTGAAAAAATTCTAGAGATCTGTTGCATGACAATGTACATAGAGTTAACATGGCTGAACTCTACACTTAGAAAAGGTTAAGACAGCCCTGATATGAGGAATTTGAGAGGCAACGTGGGGGATTTGGGGGGAAGGGAAGGGGAAAAAAAATGAAACAAGATGGGATCGGGAGGGAGACAAACCATAAGAGACTCTTAATCTCACAAAACAAACTGAGGGTTGCCGGGGGGAGGGGGGTACGAAGAGGGTGGTGGGGTTATGGACATTGGGGAGGGTATGTGCTGTGAAGTGTGTAAACCGGCGATTCACAGACCTGTACCCCCGGGGCTAATAATACATTATATGTTAATAAAAATAAAAAATTTCTTAAAAAGGTTAAGATGGTAAACTTTGTTATATATTTAACCACAATTTAAAAACAAAGAACAAAACTGAGTCTGGCATGTAGAAGGGACCTGGGATTATCAGTCTTCTGCAAACGGACACTAGGGTTGCTTCCACGTCTTGCCTGTTATGAATAATGCTGCTGTCAACGTGGGTATCAGTTATAAACTGAGACTGGGAATCAGGCCTTTGGAATCACTTTAATCTCTGGGTATCCCAGCACAGATGAGTATTGATGGAGGAAGGCCTGGGAAGCAGTGGCATGACTCTGGGAAGGGTCTCTGGGCTCTTGAAGGGGCTGTGTCTGGATGGGTGGAATGGAAGGAGGGGTGGTCTGTCAAGATGCACGTACAACTCTTGGATCATGGATGCTTTTTGGTCAGTCCCTACAGTCACACAGCAAAAATTCAGGTCTTCCTTTGGTCTTGGCAAGAGGACAGCTCCATCTCGATCAGGGCATCTGCGTAGCTCAATGAGTTAAGCCTCTGCCTTCAGCTCAGGTCATGATCTCAGGGTCCTGGAATGGAGCCCCACATGGGGCCCTCTGTTCATCAGGGCGTCTGCTTCTCCCTCTCCCTCTACCCCTCCCCCCTGCTCTCACTCTCTCAAAATAAATAAATAAATAGGTAAAAGAGGACACCTCTACCTTGAATAGTCCAACAAGAGATCCTTAGCTCATGAATGCTCAACAATGGCCAGAGCATCACTGATCCCTCTTGGTTTTCATATTCAGTCAAGAAATATTTGTTGAGCACCTACTATGTGCCAGGCACCAATGAGTGCTGAGGATAAAGCCATGCACATGGCAGGTATCATCCCTGCTCTCTCGGAAGTTACAGGCAAACGGGAGTCATACAATAAGGCAGTACAACACAGGTGTAACTGCAAGTAGACAGGCGGATGTGCCACTGCCTGAGAAACTCAGGCAGGTGGAGGGGACCCAGCTGGCTCTCACCATAGAAACCACATGGCACAGACTGCCCTGCATCTGCCAGGACTGAGTTCCTGGAGCGAGTGAAAGTGAGATGCTGTGCAGCCTGAGGAAAAAAAGACAGCAATGGCCCCAGACATCTCATTGATTTTGATTAATGGAACGATTAGTACCGTTAATCCCTGCTTCTCCAAGTGCAGCTCCCCCACTCTGCATCAACCTGGAAACTTGTTAGAAAGGCAGCACGTGGAGCCCCACCTGAGAGCCTCCTGGACCAAAGTCTGCATCCTAACAGGATCCCAATGCGATTCAGCCAGATCCGGGAAGTACTTTATTAGACCGTGAGTGGTGGTCACTTCTAAGGAAAATGGGGGTGGACAGACGGTCTGCATTTTAATCCGTCCACTTCTGCATCACTTGAATTTCAGGCGAGGCTTTTAAATTTTAAACAGAGACAGGTATTCAAAGCATCTCAGAAGACAATTCCCTTTATTAAAGGGGAGATATAAAATGCAAATAAATGTACTACGTATCTCAAACATCACACAGGCGCCCTGTACAAACCTAGGTCCCCTCAGCTTCCCACCACGTCCACCCGCCGGGGCTTGGCCCGCCTCCGACCCCCAGCAACAACCTCGAGCTGAGAACAATTCTGTCCCATTCGAAATTCTTCATGACCGGGGAGAGCGCTGCTCAGGCCCATGCCCTGCGCCCCCAGCCTCGTGCGGGTCCAGCCCAGGCGCGAACCCTCGGCGGCGGCCTCCCGCTCCGTGAGGGCCGCACACCAGTGTCCCGACAATACAAGTATCCACACCCCCCAGTCCCCTGTGACAGCATCTCCACCAACAAACCACCCCCACACTGAAATGGGACTTAAAACAATACCGAGTTCCTATTGCTCCTGAGTCCGTGCTCAGCCGGGCAGTTCTTCTGGACTGGGCCAGATTAGGGCAGGCTGGATGGCTTAGGATGGTCGGGCTCACGCGACGGGACTCAGTCGAAACCGGAGGCGGTTCTCGCCTCTCTCAGCAGGCTCTCCCACAATCCCTCACGTGGCAGTTAGGAGGGTCCCATTGGGCAAAATAAATCACGTGTCCACACGCATGGGCGTGGCTTTCAGGAGGAGCTGTCCTTTCCTGACTATTACGGGAGTCCTCATCCCCAGACTCTGTGCCTCTGACCCTGTCTCCTTCACTTCCAGGCTGTGTTGGTCAGCAGATGCCAAGGCACCGTCTGGTTCTTCTCAGAATGCTCAGCTTTGCCATGCTAAACTGAACTCCGCCCTTTCCTCCTACTATGGGCCTCCGTACTCCCTCCCTGAACTCGGGCACTACGCATCTGAGCACCTACCTCCATCTTGCTTGTCACCCTGGCCTAGGAAACACTGGGCCATGGATCATCCCGGGTGACCCAAGTTCCCGAGCCCAGCCACGGGCTGCAGAACCCACTGGAGCACTCCATGCTCCCATACTCCCAAACCACAGAGGGATTCTCTCTCCTGGTCCCCATGGTGGCCAGGCACAGCAGCCAGCTTTCTCACTCAAGCCTTCCCTTCCTCTTAGCAGGTGGCCTGGCGCCCATGCCATTCATTTTTCCTCTGCTTTCTCTCTTCAAAGCCTCTCTTAATTTCTGGCATGTTGTGCATGGGTGCTGGCTTATAGCTTGTCGGTCCTCTCTAGAATCTAAGCCCTGTGAGAATAAGGTTGTTTGGGAGAGTCTTGGGGTTGCTTGAGAGAGTCTTGTATCCTCAGCACCAGAACCATGCCAGGCACAGGGGGACCCTTGACATCTGTTCATTTAATGCACGAAGCAGAGAACAGCTCCAGTGCAGAGTTCACTGGAGGTGGCAAGTTAATGGGTTTGCAGTTAATAGGTGCACAGGAAAGAGCCTCAGGACAAGCCCTGGTTGTTGGCGGGAGAGGCAGCCAGGAGCAGGCACTGGCGGAAGGCCCCTGGTTAATTGTAGGCGAGCTCACTGAGGTGCAACCACCTATCACTTGCCTAAGAATCACACAGCCTCTGATCAACTCCAGGCTTGCTGCATCTGACTTTAATGTAGGTGTTCTACAGACTGAGTTACCTGTGAACCCTCGGGATAAGGATCCCCAGGTCCCCACCCTCACTGGAGTCACCCATCAATGCCGACAGCCCTGCAGGGAAGAGATAGAGCCTGGGCCCTTCATGTCCTCAAGAGAGGGCTGGGGATGGAGGACAGAGGACAGAAGTCCAGGCCAGGAAATCAGCAAAGGCACAGGGCCATGTGGCAGGTGTGGCCCAGCCATGGAACAGACCAGAGCATCTGGCTCAGCCACAAGAGCTGCAGGAAGCAGATTGGAGCCCTTGTCCTTCGTCTCATTCCCAGGCCTTGGCTCTGGAGAAGGAATCAGTACTCAACCAGGCTCAAATGGGGCACAACTGTGTGTGATTGGGTCGAGGGCCACTTGGGGAGGGCTGTGCCACACTGACAGGACCCCATGTGCAACTTCAGCTGGGCAGGCAGGGGTGTGTCAGATTTGAACCCTGGTGTCCTACCTCCCAGTCCTCTATAGAGGAGTGTACCCAGCAAAAGGATCTGTCACCAAGTCTCTCTTAGGAATCAGAGACACTGCAGCAAGAGTCTAGAAATGGGTCCCAGGCAGATACCCATCCTGTGATGAACTGAGACCTCAGCCCCCGCATGCTTGCATGCCAAATCCCATGAACTCTACTGCTGAACATCTCACTCCCTAGTCCAGACCTTGTCAAACCTGGCACCTATCCTGCTTCAATCCCCAGCTTCCAGCTAAGTGCCAGTCGGTCCACTGCACCATGATCCAGGTGGACCACAGCGCAGGCTCCAACTGCTGCCATGGCCTTGGCAAGCTGAGGCCACTATGGCTGGGAAGTTCTGCCCAGCTGCTGGTCCCTCCTTATTAGCGGTCTCACCTGGGGACTGGGCTCATGGCAGGCCAGGTCCGCCACCCACGGTAAGGCCAAACAGGGTCCTGATGCACATTTCCTTCCCTGTTAAGAGCCAAGAATCCTCGGAGCTTTGAGATGGCCACTGGGTGTGCGGATGAAACTGCACCCTGGGCTGCTTGGGGGAAGGCATCCGGAGACCGAGACCTGGACTGTACAGACAAGGCTGTGTTCTGAGGAGGAAGGCCCAGGTCTCCATATCCATAAGGCCCCAAGGACAGTCACCAGGGAGTCAACCCCTGACCAAGAAACCACAAGCAGGGGACAGGAGAAAAACGGAGCCTACAACAGCATATGGAAAAAGGGAATTTTATTTTTTTCAAGAAAATGTACTAACAGGTTGAGGGAAGGAGCACGCTGGCCACTCCCCTGTTCTAAGCAGGGGTCTGAGATGAGGCCAGACCTGACCAGGGCTTGAGAGGAGCTAATGGGACTCCCTGTGGCACTGGGGAGAGGACCAGGCAGGCCCAGGGGTGGGACTTTGTTCGTTTAGCACCAGGAACCGCCCGCACCCATCACTGGACTCAGAGACAGGACAGCAGGAGGCTCCACTCTGCTTCCACCTGAGCAGTCTGGGGAGGGGCTGGTGGCAGAAGGCTCCCTGCAGGTGGTCATCTGAGTGTGATGCTCAGACTCACAGACCAACCTCGGTCCCCCCAGCCCCCTGTAAACATAAGAATGAGCTCGTAACCACCAAGCCCCTCAGGACAAGATGAGGGTCCGAGACGTGTGGCTGGGCTTCAAGCGGCCCAGGAGCTGCCGGGCTTTCTCTTGCATGAAGAGCTGGTCCCTGGTCCCCCCGCAGGCCACTGTCTTCCAGGCGCTGGTCATCTGGGAGGAGGCAAGAAAGTTACCACCCAGGCAAGGGCAGCATTCCCCAGCAAATGCTGTGAGCATGGCCAGGAGGAGAGGGGAATGTTTCTATGACCCTCCTCCCTTTTGAAGCCACAAGCCTTCTTGTGCTTCTTCCACCTTCCCAGCGGCCCTGGAGAAGTTGCTCCTGTTTCTGGGCTTCCTCAGATGTAGAGGAAGGAGGCTGGACCAGGCAGCATGGCCGTGCCGTGGCACCAGCCTCCTCATGGGGAAAAGCGACGGCCCAGCAGGCTGGTGGGAAGGAGCAGCAAGAAATTCAGACCGACAGTGAGGTACGAGCAGCCAGGGCAGCCCCTGCCCCTGAAGACAGACACAGGCTAAGCAACTAAATACAGAGACAGTGATTAACTAGAGTGAGACCACGCCATACAAGAGGGGCTCATATGTGTGTGGTGTGGGGCTCTCCAGCACACAGCTCCCTCCCCGAGGGAGTGGCATCCAGACAGACATCTGAAGCATCTGCTAATCAGGCCAACAGAGCCAA
Source organism: Taxidea taxus jeffersonii (assembly GCA_003697995.1). Classification (NCBI taxonomy): domain Eukaryota; kingdom Metazoa; phylum Chordata; class Mammalia; order Carnivora; family Mustelidae; genus Taxidea; species Taxidea taxus. The sequence goes on along the minus strand of ML101984.1, from coordinate 50,315 downwards.
GGAAGGGCATTCAGGCAGAGGCAACAGCCTGTCCCAAGTCCCCACAGGTAACACCAGGCTGGTGGCACTCACAGGGGCAGGTGTTGGAAAGTGGCTTCGGGGCTTCGGCGCTGCCACCGACTTCTCGGGCTTCGCCTGCAGGAAGCCCTCGTTGAGGAGGCTGGTGTCCTCTTTGATGCCTGGCACCGTGAGGCTGGAAGAGCTTGACAGGACATTTGTCGGCTGAAATGAAAAAGGAGGCAGACTCACCCTTCTGCCACAGGTGTGGTGGGAAGGAAGGGAAGCAGTCGCAGCCCAGCAGCTGCACCTCCAGCCTACTGGATCTTGGGGGGATGTGGACTTCTCTAAGCCTCAGTGCTGTCTTCCAGACGGGGACCTCTCTGTCAAGTGCCTGTTTCTGAGCCTGGCACCTAACAGATGCCCAATGATGCCAGTCCCTTTTCCATGGAGCTGGCTCGGCACCCCCAGCCTCAGGCAGGGGTAGGGGTAGTCCAGCTTCTCCTGGGACGAGAAATCTCCACGAGCAGCCACAGATGCCGGCATTAACCGGCACACACAGAGCTGCACAAAGTAACCCCCAGCCCGGCCAGCCTCCTGGCTCTGCTCGACCTTTATCCTCCTAATAGTCTGCGGGGCTCGGTGCTCTGATAAGCAAGAACCTGAGGCTTGAGACAACTAAGAGATCCCAGAGAGCATGGGCCAGGGTTGGAACACCACCAGGCTCACCCCACCCCAAATCCCATGTTCTAAACTACTTAACCACAAGGCTTTACTGTTTGGCAAGTATTTTATGTGCCCAAGACAATGCCTGTTGCAGCTCTGGCTACACGGTACTAAGTCCCCAGCCTCGTGGGGCTCCCTGCCCAGTGCTTCTCTGCAGCAGTCCTAAGGCCCCAGATCTGCAGGACCTCATCAGGCAATCCTTTGTCTCCTCCCCCCACCACTCCTCTTGCTGCCTCCCACTGGCTGATGCACCCCCCTGCCAGCTGCGCGAGATCCACAGTGCAGCATGCTTTCTGAGCACAAGCTCTGTGTTGACAACAGCACCCTTCCTGAGCTCAGCCTGGAACTGGACAGCACCCTTCCCAGGGCTGATGTGCCCCAACCACCTGCCTGTGCTTCACTGAGATATGTCACCAACACTCTCCACATCGCCCCAATGAGTAGAGTATGAGAGAAAGTGCTGGGGACCCAGATTCATGGTTTTCAAAGGTATTCTAGCAATGCAACTCTGGCAACGCAATAAACCCTTCTGTGAAAGACATGTGCAGAGCTGCCCCGACTGAAATCAGGCATGGGTGTCCAGCCCCACTTTCTCCATCAGCCCCTTATGGCCGAGCCTGACACCCAGAGCCCAGGCCAAGAAGCATCAGGCCAGTCCACCGCCAGGGTCCCCTCACAGCTAAAGGGTTCTAAAGGCAGAGGGCCTCCAGGAAGACTCCCTTCTCCCTGTGGCAGAGGAGCCTTCTGCAGTTCTGGGCAGGCGGAGCAGGTGAAGGGGTGGCTTCTCTCTGACCCCTTACCAAGGACAGCACCTTGGGCAGCGTGGACATCACCAGCTTCACGTCCTCATCCACGATGTCAAGAGCCAGGGACTTGCGGACCTTCTTGATGGGGCTCCGCCGCAGCTAGGGGTAGGGAGGAGGGAGACAGGGCAGACGTTCGGGACTCCTCTGAGTCACGAGCAGCACTTTGGGGACACTTGCCCAAACACCCTGGTCACATAGCCACATCCTGATGCAGTGGGGCCTTCACACCAGGTCCCCAGCTGCCAAGGATTGGGGTGGGGGGTGCAGATAGACCAGGAGACCCTGGCACCATCACAGACTCAGCGCCCAGGGCAGACCGTCCTGCCCCAGGCAACTACAGGGAACCAAGATACAAACACCTCCACCCAGAGACCCATCCGTCATCCCCGAATGGACCATGCACAGCTCCCAGACCTCTACCATGCCAAACACACCCCTAAACAGGCCCAAGAGAGAGTCATCCAAGATATACCTCAAATACTCACCTGCAGATGAGAAACACAGACACATAAAACCGAGGGACATAGGCCTGTTATAGGAACACCCAGCCCCACACCTGCGCATCTCAGCAGCAGGCCAGGGGTCAGCTCTGGGACTAACTAACTCACCCCCCCAAACCAGTAGTAGGCCCATATTGGTACCACCATGGCTCAGAACCACCATCTGACATGGAGAGGCCAGGGAGGGCCCTGGGTCAAGTTCTCTAAACCCACATACCCAGGCACCCCTGCCCTATAGGCTCCTCCCAGAGTGACTGCCCACCTTCCCCACACACCTGTCTGGGACATTCCCATCGTCCCACCTCTCCCCAGAAGAAAGCATCTGCAAAAAAGGGGGACACAGAATCCATCTACTTTTAGGAAACCACACACGTGATGTAGCAGGGGTGTGGCTTCTGGGCTGGCTTGGGACAACCCCAGCCCTGCCCTCTGCACCCAGGTGTCCCTGACCTGTGTCCCTGCCAGCTCTCCACCTCACCTGAACCAATTGTCCTCACCTGAACCCACCTGGCTCACACAGCCCAGATGCATGGCTGAAGGCATTTGAGGCTATCCCTTTAAATCCTCTCCTTGTGCCCCTTTCTACTTACTCCCTTCCTGCCATGGGCATCGGAGGGTCACTGGTGTGTTTGCCTAGTATCTGCCTCTGCCCCCTAAACTCCAGGAGGGAGTGACCATCTTATCCACAGCACCCAGCCCAGAGCCTACTTTAGAAGGGTCCAAACACAATGCTATTTAAGGACCTAGCTCAGAGGAGGTAAAGGGAGAGTCCCGAGCACCAGGACCCCACTTAGCACCAGGACCCCGCTTCGGTGGGTTTTGTTGACGCCCACTCTGGGGAACAAAATCATGGGCTGCAGCTCCATTCCTTCTGCACTCTCTCCCCACTCCCCAGGGCTCTGCCTCCCCTGGCCCAGGCTGCCCAGCCTGGCAGGAAGGGGAGCTCCGGCCCCACTGGCCACTCACCCCAGCCTTCCTCTTCTGCTTCTCAGGCCTCGCCTCGTCCTCAATGATGAGCTCGATGCCGGCCTCTGAGCGCAGCACCTCTTTCAAGTCCTCCTCCAGGTGCGGGGTCTGGGGCTGAGGGTGGGGTGGGGCAGCCCGAGTGAGGCTCCACAGCCAGGCTCTAGGAGCCCGCCACACCCCGGCTGTCCTAGGCAGTGCAGGAAGAGGCCTGGGGCCAGGATGCTGACCTCACGCTCAGTCCTGCCTTGCAGGACAGACAAGCAGACACTGACCTCAACTCACTGAGGGCTGTCATGACCCCGGAGTATCCCCACCACAGCAACCCTCACACAACCCCGTGCAACAGCTGTCATCTTCCACAGGGGAGAAACGGGAGGCTCAGAGAGAGTAAGCGCCTGGCCCAAGGTCACAGAGCTGTGGAGTCAGAACCCGCACACGTTCAAGCCCTAACCCCCACCCCCTTGGTTCCACACTAATGGGGACTCTTGGTTCCATTTCCCGCTCTACAGCCTGTGGGGCTCCAGGAGACCCCTCTGGCCTCAGGGGTAGTGGACGGCAACCCAGCAAAGTAACTCGAAAAGCCCCTACAGGCTTTAATTTCAGTTGCTAAGGCCAGATGTGCATTCTCACACCTGCTGTGCGAAAGCACACCAGTGTCTCAGTGTCTGGGACCCATATCCCCACCTGAACTAGAGAGAGCAGTGCTAACTAGTGCTTCACTGGGCTCAGGAACTCCACCAGCTCATCAGCTCCGCCCCAGGGCCAGGGAGACCACAGCCAAGAGAACCCCAAACTGTGGTGGCGATGGCAGGGGGAGAGACACACCACAGACCCGGTTTACAGGTCAAATGCTTCTTGACAACCTTTCTCTCACCTTCAACTCATTTCTAGAACTCCTGCCTCCGTTTCAGAAAGCCCACGGTGCCAGCTCTGTTTCCACCGGGGAAAGCATGACCATCCCACTGGAAGGAGTAGGGAGAAGGGCAATCTGCCCACTGCTAGGAAGCTGCCTCCTCACTGGCCCCTCAGGCCCCCCACAAGGAGGCTTTCCCGTGTGTGAGAGAAAGCACCAACAGCTGATCAAAGGCTTCAGTGCGCGGAGCCTTTGGCCACTGCCTCCGAGCCAGGCCTTCTCCACTGCAGCCCCTGCCCATCTGCCCCCCCCGGCACGGACAGCGCACTGGGAGTGCTGAGCTCTCCGGGCACCAGCGTGTCATGTCGCCCCCAACCCACCACACTGAGCTTCAGCAGGATGCCACTGCGTCTCAACACCAGCCAGTGCCCACCGAGCACGTCACAGGTGCTCAGGAAAGGTCTGTTGAATTGGCACCTCAGCCTCAGATCCCCCACTTATAAAACAGGATGTTTGCAACTTCTCAGGGCTGTCAGGAGAGTCCCGTGAGGTCTCAGAGGGGAAGGGCTGTGTGAGCTGTGCACGGCACAGCTCCAGGATCTGAGGGAGCCCTCCATGCACACCCGCCCGGCTGCACCACATACCAGGGGCTTTAGTGGTCCGTACTTCTCCAGGGCATTCTTGAACGGGGTTGGCGTGTGGGGCGTGTTGTCCATGGAGTACTTCTGATCTGGGGTTACAAACCTGTCAGGCAGAGGAGCCAGAGCAATGGGCTAGGGGACAGACACCAGCACCTCTGCCACAGGCTGCCCAGGACTCCCACCATCCCTCCACCTGTCCTCTGGCCTCCAAAGCAAGGAGGAAATCCCAGGCATATAGTCTCTTCCCCTGGCACTTCCCTACCCAACTTTATACCCGAGGGTAGCAGCCATTAGACGCTTAGAGGAGAGGCCAGCCTCAGAAATGGGAAAGAATAGGACATAGTCTAAGAGGGCCCTGGAGCCCCAGCCAGGTGACAGAATGTTTGAGAATGTTGCTCAGTCATTAGCTGATCGATGATGGCTCTTCATAAACAAGGCAGGCCCACTGCCACAATGCAGGCCCAAGCAAGAGAAGGGTAGGGGAGACTCCAGCAATACCAAGTCCCTTCCCCAAGCTCTCTCCAGACAGCACGTGCCACATGGAGAGTGTGTGGCCGCAGCATTAAGGGAAGACACGTGATGCAAGATGGTAAGGCCAACACATGTGCTTAGCATACCCAAGTCCCCTCATAATGACCACAGTGGGGACACAAATTGGGGAGGGAAAGCTTTAGCAGACAGAAATGTGGAAAGGGTCTGGTCCACAAGCAGAGATACTAAAAAGCTTCTATCTGCACTGGTCCCAACAGCAAGCTATCTGTGCCTGTGATGGGGAAGCCTGCTGGGGAAGGCCCAGAAGGGGCCCCTCACACACATACACTGCAAGCTGGCTGTAGGCAAACCAGCTCTCCACCTACACGAGGCCAGCATGACCTCCCATCTAAAAGTACCATCACAGCTGACTCCCAGGCCTTACTGGGGCTGTCGGAGGATGTGAGAAACACCCAGGTAGTCAGGAACTCAGGAGCAGAGGCCAAGGGGGGCACAGCTGCTGGGGCCCCCACACCGGCCTTCTCCCCCAGCCTGCCAGCATTCCACGGGAGATAAAAGGCTGGAACAACGGCAAAGCATTCTTTATTTCCTTTCTCAGGATTGAGATTAGACAGGGATCCACTCAATCTATTCCCAAATTGTTGTTATCTCCCACACAGGACACAGAGAGCACCCTACCCCCACCCCCCGCCTCCAGTAAAGATGAAGAATGACAGATAAGTACTGGTCAAATGTAAACATCTCGCGGTTCAAACTGTAGCTCAAAGGGATATGAATCAGAGTCTCAGGACCAAACATCTCTGTGGGACATGAAGCTTTTGCAACAAACATGAGAAAACCCTAGAATCTCTCTAATTCACAGTATCTGCAAGAACTAAGAATACATGCATGTTAGAACACCAAGGGAGGCCAACTTGAGAAGGAAGACAAAAGACTGCTTGAGATGAAAAAACTGCAACTTGGGGAGCCTGGTTGGCTCAGTGGGTTAAAGCCTCTGCCTTCGGCTCAGGTCATGATCCCAGGGTCCTGATTGAACCCCATAATGGGCTCTCTGCTCATCAGGAGGTCTGCTTCCCTTCCTCTCTCTCTGCCTGCCTCTCTACTTGTGATCTCTGTCTGTCAAATAAATAAATAAAATTTAAGGGGCGCCTGGATGGCTCAGTGGGTTAAGCCTCTGCCTTTGGCTCAGGTCATGATCTCAGGGTCCTGGGATCAAGTCCCACATCGGGCTCTCTGCTCAACAGGGAGCCTGCTTCCCTTCCTCTCTCTCTGCCTGCCTCTCTGCCTACTTGTGATCTCTGTCTGTCAAATAAATAAATAAAATCTTTAAAAATAAATAAAATAAAATCTTAAAAAAAAGAACAAAAAACAAACAAACAAACAAAAAGAAACCCCTGCAACTCTGTAAGCTGTAGGGCTCAACAGGTGGGAAAGTGCAGGAGCAAACTGGAGAATCAGAAGACAGTCCCACAGCGTTCTTGCAGAGTTCGAGTGGCTTAGGACAATGAACAGGAAGATGAAGATGGAAGAGACAGAGCAACCAGCGAGACTGTAGGGAGGACCTAAAGGTAGAAGGTAAAGGGGCAGACCACCACAGAAACAATTGAAAAAAATAAAGAAGTGTATTGTCTTAGCTCAAAGTTTGCATCCTAAGTTTGAAAATCAGGGTGGTGGGAGTTAATAAAGAAGCAGCACACCTATATCTAGTTTAGCAAATTTCAGGAATTAACTAAGAAACAAAAAAACAAACAAAACCATAAGGATCCAGAGAGAAAGAAAAGATTTGCTATAAGGAGTAACAGCGGGTTAGGTATCAGATTTCTCCACAACATAAATGCCTAAGAAAGAGAGCCCACGGTTTGGAGTCACAGCTATTCTCCCTCAAGACCTATATTCAGCTCCTGTTGGTGAAAAAAAGTAGAGAGCCCAGGCATTATGGCACAGACCCCACACTCTCCTCATTCATAGTGTCCTCTTGGAAGAAAACTCAAAAAAGCACTCCATCTAACCCAGAGAAGAATCAAATTTTAAAACCAGGAAGGTCTGTGCTTTATGAACCAGTAAAATCTTATCAGCTCGACGTGGCAGATCCTCACAGACACACAGGCCTGGTGACCTGACTTCTCCCAACCACGCTCTATGCCCGGCTGGCTCCAAACTTAGTGGCCTTCTTTTAGTTCTTTACAACACAAAAAATCACCTTTCTCTCCTTTGTGTTTGCAGTTCAAGCTGTCTGGAGTTCCTTCTTTTCAGGGTTCTGCAGGGCTCTCCCTTTCTGAAGGGCCGTCCCTGATGCCCTAAGTTAGAAGCTCCTCGCCGTAACTCTGTGTTCACCCCAAGGCCTATATAATTCCCCTCACGGTTTCTAGCACCATCAGAAATACACACTGATTCTGTTTTGTTTCTTGTTAATGAGCTTCCTTTTCAATAAACCATAACTTATATGGAGGGAGAGATACAATGGGAAAGGTGGGATATAAAATCAGTGGGAAAGTCAAATTTGGAATAAAGTCCAAATAACTACTGCCTAATAAGACCTGCATATGTCCAAAAGAATTTCTGGAAGAGGAAGGAGGAAAACCGAAACAGTTTTTTGTGACAAGAATCTGGATTTAAAGATGAAGCAGTAAGATCTCCACTCCACTTTGGGCCCAAATGGGACATGAGGGCCAGATTTCCTCTCCTGCCTGAAACAATGAAGCAACAACACATTGTGGAGGACAGGACAGGCTTCGAGACCCTGGGCACCAGGCAGCTGAGGACAGGGACCCAAGAGATGGAGACAAGAGAAAATGGCTCTGGGCATGGCACAGGGAGGGAAGTGCAGGCAGAGCCCGGCAAGACCTGGAATCAAACAGACAAGGGCAAGTGTTCGGGGAGACCACAGCAGCTCAAGTTTGCACAGCACAGCATAACCAGAGAAGAGAGTGTCGCATAGGAGGGAACCCCAGACGTCTGCAGACGAGCCAGAGTACCCGTGGGGTGCTAACTGATACAAACACATAAGGAGGCCACCTGAGATCAGGGGAAAATGATGCAGAAAGACCAGAGGGAACAGTACTTGATGCTCACACAGGGCTGGAAACAGTGCTCAGTCCCACTGGCCAGACTGGAAATCCTCAACACTCACAAGATAGTGGGTAGAGCACTGGAGGGTCCTGAACTCACCACTGCTGTGGTCACACCTGATAAATCTTAAAAACAAGACCCAAAGGATCAAATTATTTCTAAGTAATTCAACTGTATCCCAGAACAAGGCTCTAAAAAATAGTCTGAGAATACAAAAATATATAGCACTCAGCAAGGTGGAATTCACAATGTCTGGCATCCAACCAGATGTCACCAGGCATACCCAGAAAAGCAAAACAGGAGCTAACAATCCAAGCAAAACCCACAATGAGAAGAAAAGTCCATCTACTGAAACTGATACAGAAGCTAAAATCAGCAGACAAGAACAGTGAGACATTCGTTATCATTGTATTTCAAATGTTCAACAGCCAAGTCGAGTTGGAGGATATTTTACAAGATCTGTTAATATCTGGAGACAGAAACCACAATGCCTACGATGAAAACACACACCAGATGGAATTACCAGGGACTGGATGCCACAGAGGGAAAGATTAGTCACTTGAAGACAGGGCACTAGAAACCGTCCAAAACTAACGAGAAAGAAGAGTGACAACAATAGTAATAACATCAGTAAGCTGTGGGACAGCTCCACGTGGTGGGATATGTGTGTAATTGTGGAGTCCGTAAAGAGGGCTGCAGGGTGGAAGGCCCAGAAAGAATATTTGAAGATATAAAGGCTGAAGTGTTTCCAAATTTAATGAAAACCCAGAGATCCAAAAAGCTCAGAGAATACCAAGCATAAGAAACAAAGAACAATCCATCATGGCACACCATAATCAGCTTGTTCAAAACCAGTAATAAAATAGTACAGGACAGATGGCAGGTGAGCAGCATCCCTAAAGCTCAAAGAACAAACCTGTCAGGGCGCCTGGCTGGCTCAGTTGGTTAAGCGTCTGCCTTTGGCTCCGGTCATGATCCCAGGACCCTGGTATTGAGCCCCACATTGGGTTCCCTGCTTGGCAGGGAGTCAGCTTCTCCCTCTCTTGTCTGCCCCTCTCCGCTTGTTTGTGCTCTCTCACTCTGTTCCTCTCAAAATAAATAAAGTATTTAAAAAAAAAAAAAAAAGGACAAACCTGTCAACCCTGAGTTCTATACCCAGCAAAACTACCTTTCCTACACTAAGGCAACTTTTCAGATACAAAAACTTTCCAGATTCACCAGCAGAGCCCAAACTACAGTGTTAAAGATGACATTCAAAGAGAAGGAGCATATTACCAACTAGAAACACGGATCTATAGAAGAATGAGACCAGTGGAAATGCTTCTTCATGTGAAAAAAACCAGAAAGGCTGGAGCAGCAGCAGCAGATCAGGAACAGGGATGAGAAGGAAAAGGAGCAAGAACCATCAATGCCTTTTGTGGTGACAGCATATCCGCTTAAAAGCTTAGATCTGAAAAACTCTGGCTTGAAGAGAGAACCGTTCCTCATGCCACATTATCTGTTAAACTCTAGGTCAACTGTTGAGAGACCGATTTCTGACCAGGGGATTCATAAAGCTTTCCTGAAATTATGTGTCATTACAAGAGCTAACACTTCTAAGCTGATTCCTGAACTTATACAGGTTACTCAGGAAATAACAAGGCAACACTCTCCTGCAGCAAAGGTAACAGGCAGAAGTACAGTTAAGCCACTGTCTCGACCTCAGGATGACGTAGGACGTGCACTCCCGTGAAAGCACTTCCATAAAAACACACAGGCAAGTGCCCTGTACAGGTGAGACACGGAGTTTCGGAAGCTCACAGCCAGAGCTCCTCCTGACTGAGCACCACAGAGACACAGGGAGAACCAGGCCACTTCCGTCCTGCATGCTAAGGTTGAACAAACCCAGTGGGTTTGCACTTGAAACACAAGATAGGGGGATTTTTTCATGGCTACTTGGACTCTAGTCTGAGATTAGAAAACCATCTAATTAACAACTGAAGACGAGGAACCACACAGATGAAGCTCCAGACAATCCTGACAAAAATAAAGGGCTGTGGTGGCCCGAAGGAGGCTGCCTTCTTGAAACAGTCCCAGGTGTTTTTCCAAAGGGGATCCCAGTCCTGGCTTGGGAAGGGCGCAAAGCCCAAGCTCCTGGGCCAGCAGGGGTAGGTGGGCACAGCACACTCACGCTGCATGTTTCTGGTGCAGAGGCGTCTTATCCCGGTGCAGGGGTGTGGTGACCACCACCTTCTGGCTGCACACCGGGGTGGACGTCAATGAGGGGCTCTCCAGCTCCAGTGTGTCCTGTTTGTTCCAGAAGTTTAGAAACTGCCAGGGAAGAGGAAATAAGACAAAGTGACAACCTGCAGGGGTGGGGTGAGACACCAGACAGCCCCTGTCCCCACCACCCCCCAACGTGGCTATTCTGTGACAGGGGTCTCCCTCCTAACCTGGAAGCACACCCAGACCAGGCACTAGAAAATGAAGACCAGGATAGGTCGAAAGGACCCACCAGCTAGGTTCACAAAGACCTGCGGGATTGTCACTGCCCCCAGCCCTGGCTTTTGTGAGGCTGGGGAGGGCCATCCCCCATGCCCACACTCACAGCACTGCCAACCGTGCAGTCAGGGCAAAGAAAGCTGGCAGTCTTCAGAGCGGCTCTTTTTTAATTTTTAAAATTTCTTTTCAGTGTACCAGAATTCATTGTTTATGTACCACACCCAGTGTTCCATGCAACATGTGCCCTCTACAACATCCACCACTAGGCTCACCCAACCTCCCAACCCCGCCCCTTCAAAACCCTCAGAGAGTTTTTCAGAGTCCACAGTCTCTCATGGTTCGTCTCCCCCTCCAATTTCCCCCAACTCGCTTCTCCTCTCCATCTCCCCATATCCTCCGTGTTATTTCTTATGCTCCACAAATAAGTGAAACCATATGATAATTGACTCTCTCTGCTTGACTTAGCATAATCTCCTCCAGTCCCGTCCATGTTGATACAAAAGTTGGGTATTCATCCTTTCTGATGGAGGCATAATACTCCATAGTGTATATGGACCACAGAGCAGCTCTTTTCAGAAGACTAGCCCTCACCCTAACTGTGGACGGGGACAGTGACAATGGTGCTGGTGACGTGAACGTGTAGAACAGCTCCTCACACCAGGGCTAAGCATTCACACCAAGAATTCCATGTAGTGGGGCACCTGGGTGGCTCAGTGGTTAAAGCCTCTGCCTTCGGCTCAGGTCATGATCCCAGGGTCCTGGGATCGAGCCCCACATCGGGGTCTCTGCTGGGCAGAGAACCTGCCTTCTCCTCTCTCTCTCTCTCTCTCTCTGCCTGCCTCTCTACCTACGTGTGATCTGTCAAATAAATAAATAAAATCTTAAAAAAAAAAAAAAAAAGAATTCCATGTAGTTTTCACAGATCTTCTGCGATGTAGGTGCCATTACAACACCCCATTGTACAGATAAGAAAGCTGAGGCTAAAGAGGGTAAAGGTTCTTATGCTGAATGCTAGAGACAGGACACAAATCCAGACCTGAACCAAGTCTGTGGCACTACCCTCCCCCTCTGTCCTGAAGGTGCCCTTGTAGCCCAGGGCCACAAGCAGACCTTGGGTCCACAGCCCTGGGCAGGGTCCCCGTCACCCTGGGCTGTTTGTTGGGCAGCTCAGGGCTCACCATCCTCCTTCTCTCATCAGCTGGCCTTATCTAGGGACTGCTATGGGCTGAATGGTATGGTGTCCTCCCAAATTCCTATGTAGAAGCCCTGATCCACAGGACCTCAGAACATGATGTATTTGGAGATAAGAGACTACAAAGAGATGATTAAGGTAAAATAAGGTCATAAGGATGGGCTATCACCCAACATAGCTGGTGTCCTCAGAAGAATCTACGAGAAGCAGGTTAAGAGATTATAAGAGAAAGGAGATCAGAACACAGATGCACACACAAAGGGAGTCCATGTGAAGACACAGAGAAGACAGCCAGCCATCTACAACCATGACAGGCTCTGAAAAAACTGAACCTGCCCACACTTAATCTCAGCTTCCAGAACTATGAGATTAATTTCTGAAGTTTAAGCCCCCTGGTCTGTGGTACTTTACTGTGGTACCTCTAGCAACTAATACAAGGCCTCTGGCAGAAAAATAACACTAATCACCCCTGACACAGGCCTGGCCTCAATCCTTGCACAGATGATGGGAGTAGCTTCCTAAAACATGCCTCTTCTGGGCCTCTCTCTCTCCCCCACATCCTCAGGGAAAGGGGCAGACATAGTGAGACCCAAAGCCTCCACCCACCATCTTCTGGTCTGGGGATGTGGAAACTCCAGGGACTGCCTCTCACCCACCCCTCCATTCCACCCTCCCAGAGCTCACCACCCGTTGGCCCCCAGGGCAGTGCATTGTCCTTGTTTATACCTCCCGCCCTCCAAAGCCCCTGCCCCCTCCCTGGCTCTGGACTTGACACTGAGTGCTCCCTCATCTCCATGCCTGTGCTCAAGCTGACAAAACCCAGTTAAAACATCTCTCGAAAGCTCTGAATGCCTCCCTGACACGGAGGGAAGACAGGGCCCCACCTCAACTCCCCCTAATAGTACTTTCATTACAAACGAGGCAGTACCCAGGACACAACAATCTCCCAACAACCACAGCACCTTCCAAACCACATTCTGTTCAAGTAATTGCAAGCCTTCCCCCAGCACTCACTACCCTCATCAAGGGCAGGGATGCGTCACCCTCGCCGTTGCAACCCAAGGCTGGCAAATCTGCTATGAGCAGGTGTGCAAAAGGAGACTCTTGAAGCAAATACTGAGTCCCTTCTCCTCTTTGCCCAGTTACCACCTGCTGTTCTCCAGCAATCCTTCCTCCTCATGGAAGCCTTCTAGATGACACCTCCCCCAGATGCCCTCCCAGCTCTGAAAGACTTACACAGCAGGTGTCACATTCATTTGCAGCTTTTCTTATTAACTGGACTTTCCACCAGAGCATCAGCTTCTCGAAGGCAGAGCCAGGCCCAGTTTTGCTCCCCTCTGTGCCCCCAGCACCTAGCACAGGGCCTCACACACAGCAGACACTCAGCGAAGCCTTGCTGAATGACGTGTGCCCGCATGCCAGGCCCTGTACCGGCCACTGGGGGTCTATACACCGAACCCAGAGAGTGGTCGGGATGGGGTCCACACACCTGGGAGGGCGAAAAGGGCAGGGTCTTGACGGGTGTGCTCTTGGGGGTGAGGCTGTTACAGGAGTCCAGGAACGACAGGCTGGCGCTGTTCTCCGTGACAGGGGACAGGGCGACACGCCTCTTCTTCTGCCGCTTGAGCACCGAAGGTGGCGTGCTGATGCCCAAGCCCCCCACTTCAGTGCTGGGGGAGATGGGGATCAGCTCACCCCGACTGCTCCGGCTCAGGTCTGAGATGGTGTGGCCGTCCAGGCGGTACTCCGTCACACTGGGCACCGGGGCAGCAGGCTGGCGGGGCAGCAGCACTTGCTGCTGCCGTGATGGGGATGGCTGCACCAGGCTGTTGCTACCCTCTGCAGACGGCTCCTCGGGCAGGTCAAATTTACTCAGGTCACACCAAGCATCAGGGTCCTGCCCAGAGAGGGGGAGGTCAGGAATAACTGCAATCACTCAGCTTTCCCAGTAGACACAAGATTCATTCATTAAAGGGCAATATGCAAGCGTCAGGCAGGAGCCCACAGCCCAGGGGTCATCACCACGAGCGTTTTCCTGAGTTTCCTTGAGGCTTCTTCTACATCCGTATCTCTGTCTGCAAACATAGCTGAGGTCACACTGCACATACGGCTACTTGCTGTTATTTTTAAAAAGTGATACTCAAGACAGACAAAAAGTACAAAGAAAACTCATGACACCCATTGAGGAGCCTAGGAAATAAAACCTAACCACTGAAGCCCCAGGTCTGGCTCCCCTTGTTCCCACCCTCTGCCTGAACTCAGTATTTACTGTCCTCACACACTGCTCTCATTTTACCACTTACATGCATCCCTCAGTGACAGCTAGGAGTCTGCGTTTTTTGCCTCAGAAAAAAATCATTTCCATATACTACTTTTTATCCACTTAAAGTTATACTAATAATAGTGCTTAATTCTATTACCTACGAGTTGGATGTTTACTATTAATAAATATCAGTTACTATATGAAAATTTTCCAACTTTTCTACCACATTTTATGACTGCGAAATAGTCAACCATATGAATGTATTGGTTACTTAACTACCTCCCACTTCTGCTAGACACTGTTTATTCCCCTACTTTTTAAAAATTAAAAATAGGGGCTCCTGGGTGGCTCAGTGGTTTAAGCCTCTGCATTCGGCTCAGGTCATGATCTCAGGGTCCTGGGATCGAGCCCCGCGTCAGGCTCTCTGCTCAGCAGGGAGCCTGCTTCCCCCCTCTCTCTGCCTGCCTTTCTGCCTACTTGTGATCTCTGTCTGTCAAATAAATAAATAAAAATCTTTTTAAAATATTAAAAAACTAAAAAAAAAAAAATAAAAATTAAAAATAACATCTTCGTTAACATCTTGGATACAAATCTTCTCCTAGAAGTGAAGTCTTAGGCCCAAGGCTGTGAGGCCAGGTTTAAGGGTCCTGATCTGCATGGCCACACTCCTGGAGAATGGGTTCCGCTGTGCTCCACACACCTGTCAGTCACAGAGGCCTCCTGGGCCACTTCGCCTAAACTGTCTCCAATCCCACAAGAACCTGCCAAACAAGCATTACCTTCCTCCTTTCCAGGCCAGAGATGGTGCAATCTACCCAAAGTCACTTAAGTTTCTGGGAGCATTTCTGAGTCATACCCAGGTCTTCCTTCCTTTGCCCAATAAATTACAATCTGGCACAGGGCTGCTGGAGAGAGAAGCTTCTGCCTTGGTCCCTGGAGGTCTGGCCCTGAGTAGACCCAAATCCTCCTGATGCCTGCTGGTCCTTGGGACTCGAAGGAGCATGAGCAGTTCATCCCCAAGGGTGGAGACCAGCTCAGGGCAGCACTGACTTCAGGCCCACACTCCAAGCAGCAAACCCCAGCCTTGAGGAGGCCCCAGACTGACGGTGTCTAATGGACCAGAAGCAGATCCTACAAGCACCGTCTGGAGGAACAGACGGCAGTGTTTCCACAAACTCTGTAACAGAGCATGGATATTATTAGGTGGCAGGTAAGGAGCCTGGCACGTGGTGGGCATTCACACATCAGCTGCTGGTTACTAATTAAGCATTCGGCTGGGCATACAGTGGCCGCTCAGTGTACCTGAGATCCCCCTGCCCCTCTCTGTGCCCATCAAGTGGAAGAGCCAGAACAGTCTGAGGATGAAGGCAGGTAACACCGTGAGAGGTCAACGGGGCCAGGCACCAAGTGTGTCCTGCATTCATCTAACTCTCCCCTTAGGGCCTGAACCGGGGACTGCCCCTGGCAGCCGGGAGCTATTTATTGAACGTATTGACAAACCAATCAGACCTCCTTCTTAGGCCACTTTGAAATTTCTTGGAGTGGAGGGGACACCACAGCTAGATGCTATAGCCAGGACCAGTCCCAAACTCTGGAGGCAAGAGGTGGTCAAGATAGCCAAGACCACCAAGCTTACTCAGTGTGACCACAGGGACACTACTTAACCCCTGTGAGCCTCAGTCTCATCTAGAAAACAGAAAAAGAACACACCTCATAGGATACTGTGTGGATTATACACAGAACCCAGAGCCTGGCATTTAGATGCTCGACAAACAGCGTATTCTTAGCAAGGATGGGGAAGCCCGAGTGGGAAGGTGAATGGGGGGTGCCTCCCGCTGAACTCTGCTGTCCTTAGTTGCCAGGCCTGTCACCCATCACTCGTGAAACCTGCTCCGCATGGCAGGCCTGGCTGACACAGCAGGAGATGCAGCCCCCACTGAGCTGTCCCTGGCGAGGTTCAATCCACAGCTAAGGCAGCCTCGGGCAGGGTTACTGGAGTCACCAGAACCCCCTCAGGACACCAGACCCTGCCCTACATCCAATGGGGCAAGTACTATGCTCTCCCATGTGGTGTTCTGGGCCTCAAACGCCCTCCCCTCATCATCCCTGAGGTCTCAGGGCAGTGCCAACTCCTCTGGGGAGCCCTCCCACCCCACCTGCACTGTGGCACGAGAGCAGGGACCACATGGCCACCATCTGCGTCCCCAGGCCCTGGCTCCCAGCTGGGTACTCTGCATCAGCTCAGGAGACGTCGTGGGATGCCGGAGTGAACAGAAGGATACCCGCCCATCAGAGAAGCACTCCCAGTTGGCAGGTACTCTGTGCCCACTGTGAAGTGCCGTAACCAACATTACCGACTCGATCAAGTCCAGGGCTTCTGAGAGGCTGGACCCCACCGCAGGGATGATGAGGTTTGCAGCCTCCACCACCCACTTGTAGGGCAGGCTGATTTCTGGCGAGGAGCCTTCCTGGTCTTCACGCTTTGGGAAGTCCTCCAAGGGCTCCGGCGTCCGCACTCCATCCAGGTGTGCAGGGACAGCTCCCTGCTCCATCGAGGCGGTGGCTGCTGTGGCTTCCTCCTCACTGCTTTCCTCTTCCTTCATGGCAGGAAGCGCCGGGGGCCAGCTGGTCACAAGACTTCCCTGTTGGACACGAGGGCACAGTGTTCTTGTTATGAGATGGACACTGTGTAGTACTCTAGGGAAAAACACACAACCTGGGGCGGCTGGCTGGCTCAGTCTTAGAGCGAGCGACTCTTTATCTCAGAGTCCTGAGTTCGAGCCTCACATCGAACACAGAGGTTACTCAACATTAAAAATTCAAATAAAATAAAATAAAAAGGTACAGTCTCATCTAATAGGGGAACTAGGATGAATCTAAATTGAGAGACAGACGGGAGGTTGGGTGGCTCACTCAGTAAAGCATCCAACTCCTGATCTCAGCTCAGGTCTTGATCTCAAGGTTGTGAGTTCAGGCCCCACACTGGGCTCCACACTAGGAATGGAGACTACTTATACATAAACTAGTAAAAAGAGAAAGACAGACAGACAGGGCGCCTGGGTGGCTCAGTGGGTTAAGCCGCTGCCTTCGGCTCGGGTCATGATCCCAGGGTCCTGGGATTGAGTCCCGCATCGGGCTCTCTGCTTAGCAGGGAGCCTGCTTCTCCCCTCCCCTCTCTGCCTAACTCTCTGCCTACTTGTGTAATCTCTGTCTGTCAAATAAATAAATAAAATCTTAAAAAAAAAGACAGACAGACAGAAAGAAAGACAGACCACAAAATAACTGGCATTATCCTACACTTCAAAGATACCAGCATCATGAAAGGCTAAGAAAGATTAAGGAACTTTCAGATAAAAATAGACAAGAAATACAGTAAGTCTAATTCTAGACTGTATCATGGGCAGGAAAATGGACTGTTGATTTGTTCGAAGTCCTGAATCATGACTTAAAATCCCTGAATTGGACAAAAGCATATTATGAGTATGTAAGCCAAAGTCCTTATTCTTAGGAAACACAGACTCAGTATTAAGGGATAGAGAAGCAAATGGCTCAGATAAAAAAGTAGTACCTGTACACAGAAAAATAGAGCAAATCCGGCAAATGTTAAAAACTAACAAATCTGGAGACACCTAGCTGGCTCAGTCAGTAGAGCATGCAACTCTTGATCTCAGGGTTGTGAGTCTGAGCCCCACATTGGGTGCAGAGATAACTTAAAACTTATTTTTTAAAAATCCTTTAAAAAAAACAAAAAACTAATGAATCTAGTAAAGAGTATTATGGGAATTCTTTGTACTATTCTTGTAACTTTTCTGTAAGCTTAATATCATTTCAAAATAAATGTTTGGAAAATGAGTGTATACTAATTTTGTGACCAAAAAAAAAAAAGATGAAAATCATTTGGGGAAATAGCTCTCCTGGCAGAACCCTGAAACAAAGGTTGACATGTTAACCTTACATATCCCAGTGTAGCCTTGAAAAGGGCACATGTGATCAACAAGGCTTCTCAAGGGCAAGGAGCATGATCCCACGTCCCTGAAGAGGGCCAAACGGCATCAGGAAGAGGACGCAGGCTCTGGATTCAGCCAGAGCTTGGCCATTTTTGTTGGCTGACCTTGAGCAAGCTGTGTGGCCTGTGTGTGGGTCAGCTCTCTTGCCTGTAAAATGAGGACCATAAGGAGATCAGCAACGATGCCAACAGTGCTCAGCATACACCATGGCTATTACTGCTATCGTGGTGGAAATGGTTTGTGACCCAGGCAAAAGTAGAAAAGGAGATAAGAACAGATTTGGTGGCTTGGGTGGCTCAGTGGGTTAAAGCCTCTGCCTTCGGCTCGGGTCGTGATCCCAGGGTCCTGGGATCAAGCCCTGCATCGGGCTCTCTGCTCAGCAAGGAGCCTGCTTCCTTCCCCCCTCTCTCTCTCTACCTGCCTCTCTGCCTACTTGTGCTCTCTATCAAATAAATTAAAAAAAAAAAAAGATTTGATTGAAAACTTGTAACTGTGCAATTAGAGAAAGGGGAAGAATGCCATAAACGCTATTGAAGGGCTTGAATGTGGAATCCCACTTCGGAAACAGCCGTGTTGAAAAGTGGCTTGGTGATTTTATTTAAAATTCGGAATACACTTACCATACGACCCAACAATCCCAAACCTAGATGTTTACCCAAGAGACATGAAAACTTATGTTCACACAAAATTTTATATGCAGATGCCTATAGCAGCTTTATTTGGAAACAAGCTAGAAACGACGTCCCTCAGCTGGTAAACAGATAAAGAATGGTACTCCCAGACCAACAGTCTGTCACTCAACAGTATAGAGGAACAAATCACTGACAGTCGCAATCACATGGATGAATCGTAATGCATTAATAGCTAAGCGGAAGAGAAGAGTCACAGCAGAGTACGGACGGACAGTATGATTCCGTTGACGCGATATCCTTACTAAGGTAAAACTACAAGACAGAAAATGGAAAAGCAGCTGCCAGGGGCTGAGTGCTTGGGAACTTCAGGGGGTGTTGGAAATGTCCTCCAGCTTGACTGAGGTGTGGGTTACATTTGTCAAAACACACAGAACTGGGACGCCTGGGTGGCTCAGTTGGTTAAGCGGCTGCCTTCGGCTGGGATGGAGTCCCACATCGGGCTCCTTGCTCGGCAGGGAGCCTGCTTCTCCCTCTGCCTCCCTGTGCTCTCTCTCTAACTAATAAATAAATAAAATCTTAAAAAAAAAAACAAAACCACACACAGAACTATCTACTAAAAGGTGCATTTACTATCTATAAGCTACACTTTTATAAAGTGAAGGGATGAGGAAGATCCGAGTTTCCCAAGCTAGGAAAAAGGAATTACCATATGATAAAGGGGTAATATCCTTAATACATAAATAAAAGTTTATGAATGACCAAAAAAAAAAAAAAAAAACCAAACAGGGAAGCCTGGGTGGCTCAGTTGGTTGAGTGGCTGCCTTCAGCTCAGGTCATGATCCCGGCATCCTGGGATCGAGTCCCACATCAGGCTCCTTGCTCAGCAGTGAGCCTGCTTTTCCCTCTGCCTGCCACTTTGTCTGCCTGTGCTCGCTCCTGTGCGCTCTGACAAATAAATAAATAAAATCTTAAAAAACAAACAAACAAACAAAAAGAGACCAATTAATTTGGGTAAAGGCATTCAATAAGCTAAAGAAAAATGGTAAACCTCACAAGTAAAAGAAATCAAACCCAAATGATAGTCTGTTGTTGCTCATAAAATTGGCAAAGTTTTTTTGTTTTGTTTTTAATGAGAGAGAGAGAGAATCCTAAGCAGGTTCCACATCCAGTGTGCTTTACCAACTGAGCCACCCAGGCACCCCGGCAAAGATATTTTCAATATAGTCACAGCCAGCCACGACAACAGTGTGGGGAAACAGGCAGTGCCATATGCTACCACTCGAGTGGCGTTTTGGTGACACTTGTAAAAATTTCACGGGTCCGTACCATTTGACCCAGTCATGCCACATCTCTAAGAACTAACTCACATTAATAAGTACATGCACAGGGACGCCTGGGTGGCTCAGTTGGTAAAGCAGCTGCCTTCGGCTCAGGTCATGATCCCGGCGTCCTGGGATCGAGTCCCGCATCGGGCTCCTTGCTTGGCGGGGTGCCTGCTTCTCCCTCTGCCTCTGCCTGCCACTCTGTCTGCCTGTGCTCGCTCTCTCTCTCTCTAACAAATAAATAAAATCTTGAAAAAAAAAATTTAATAAGTACATGCACAAAGAATGGGAACGATGATGTTCACTGCAGCGTCTAACAGAAATGGTGACAGATGTTCATCAGCAGATTATAACAAGACATAACAGATTCAAGAACGGTGTAAAGCTCTGTATACACAAAATGACATGGAAAGATTTCAGAAGAAACTGTATGGCAGTAAGTTATCACAATCTCATTTTCAATGTATTGCCCTTAATAAGAAATGTTGGCAAACGCATTAAACAATATATTGGTTCTCTCTGACAGTTGAGATTAGCAGGCTCTTTCTTCCATAATACTCAATTCTGTAAAGTTTGTTAACTCTTTACAATGATCGTGCATTGCTTTTGAAGTACAGGAACAAGAATTACAATTCCAAGCCTGATTGGTGAGTGGGGAGAATAGGAGGTGGTCCCATAGACACATTAAAAGCAAACCTTTTCTGGCAGGCAATCTAGCAAAACGTATTAGAAATTTTTGAAGAGGGCACCTGGGTGGCTCAGTTGGTTAAGCAACTGCCTTCGGCTCAGGTCATGATCCCAGAGTCCAGGCATCAAGTCCCACACTGGGTTCCCAGCTCCGTGAGGGGTCGGCTTCCCCTTCTGACCTCCTCGCCTCTCATGCTCTCTCTCTCAAATAAATAAATAAAATCTTAAAAAAAAATTTTTTTTTTTTCAAGAAATGTGTCTCAACCCATCTCCAGGAATTTCTAAAGAAATAACTGAGCATATGCAGTGATCTGAGTTACAAGGATGGTCGTTAAAGTTTTGTTTCTAAAGATTTTTTTTTTTTTTAATTTGTTAGAGAGAGAGAGCGAGCACAGGCAGACAGAGAGGCAGGCAGAGGCAGGCAGAGGCAGAGGGAGAAGCAGACTCCCTGCCAAGCAAGGAGCCCGATATGCGACTCGATCCCAGGACGCTGGGATCATGACCTGAGCCAAAGGCAGCCGCTTATCCAACTGAGCCACCCAGGCGTCCCAAAGTTTTGTTTCTAATTTTATTTATTTCATTTATTTTTTAAAGATTTTATTTATTTGATGGAGAAAGAGATAGCAAGAGAGGGAACACAAGCAGCAGAGGGAGAGGGAGAAGCAGGCTTCCCACCTAGCAGGGAGCCCGATACGGGGCTTGATCCCAGGACCCTAGGATCATGACCTGAGCTGAAGGAGATGCTTAACCATCTGAGCCACCCAGGCACCCCTGGCTTTGTTCCTAATTTTTTAAAATTAGATATAACCATAATTACATGAACAGCACAAGAGAACCACGAAAATGATGCTGGAAATGAAATGAGGCTGAAAACAACACCCTCACTGGCCCCCAGGGCTCATTCTGGCCCAGCATAGCCAGCGCTCCAGAAGAAAAATGCCAGAGGCAAAAGCAAAGTCAAAAAACTAACTTTCAGCCCAGGATTTTCAGAGACTGAGGAAGGTCTGCCCACTTCCCCTCCATCCTAAAAAGTGACCCTGTTTCTGCTGATGCCCATGGTTTCTCTTTGTGGAACATATGCTTCTTCTTCAACCAGAAGTAAAAGGCTTAAAAACATGTTACTTAGATACTGAACAAAGTATGAGAAGTAGACTCCGCTGGTTACAATATGTGTGGGGAGTCCAGACTGGAAGAAGTCAATTTTCTTTCCATTCTAGATCTTTCCCTATTGTTTGTTATTCTATAGAAGCATTCATACCAGGGAATCAGGAGATACTCTCTCAAATTGAAAAACTGAGAAACAGAAGCAAGAACATGATGCAATGCCGCAGTGGAGCATCACAGCCCTGGAGGGGACGCGGGTTCTGGTGAGCCAGTAAGAATAGGGAAGGGGGAGTGTGAAGAAAGATGACTCATTAGTTTACAATCCCAGAAGAGACTAGAACACAGCACGGGGGGGGGGGGGGGGGGGGGGGGGGAGAGTGCATTACCTCCCATGACTCAGCATTGTCAAATCTTCATTCTTTGACACATTTCCTTCAAATTCTTTTTTTTTTTTTTTTTAAGTATTCTTTTTGAGAGAAAGAGAGAGCACAAGCAGGGGGAGCAGTAGGCAGAGGGAGAAGCAGGTTCCCTGCTGATCAAGGAGCCCAATGCGGGACTCAATCACAGGACCCTGAGATCATGACCATAGCCGAAGGCAGAGGCTTAACCCACTGAGCCACCCAGGCACCCCCAAATCTTTTTAAGCTTATTTATTTACTTTTGTAATCCTTATATCCATTGTGGGGGTGAACTCACAACCCTTACATCAAGAGTCACAAGCTCTTCTGACTGAGCCAGCCAGGTAACCCAAATCTTTATTTGTAAAGAGTAAATCATCAGGGCGCCTGGATGGCTCAGTTGGTTAAGCATCTGCCTTTGGCTCGGGGCATGATCTTGGGGTCCTAGGATTGAGCCCTGCATCAGACTCCCTGCTCAGTGGGGTGACTGCTTCTCCCTCTCCCCCTACCTCTACCCCCTATTTATACTCCATCAAATAAATAAATAAAATCTTAAAAAAAAAAAAGAATAAATCATTAGAAAAAAATAGTTTTATCGGGGCACCTGGGTGGATCTGCCTGTGATCTGTCTGTCAAATAAATAAATAAAATCTTAAAAAAAAAAAAAGTTTTATCAATAAAAAGTTTGCTCCAGGGGTGCCTGGGTGGCTCAGCAGGGAGCCTACTTCCCTTCCCCCCCACCCCCTCCTGCCTCTCTACTTGTGATCTCTCTCTCTCTGTCAAATAAATAAATATTTTTTTAAAAAAAGTTTGCTCTGGAGTGTGGGGTGGGAGATGTTAACACCTGCATACTGGTTTCGTTTTTACAATTGTAAATGTAATACCATATAATTTCATTGTATGATTTTCTAGAAAACTGTATGAAATTATAGACAGAAAACAGATGTGGGGTGCCTGGGATGAGGGAAAAGGGCCGATGAAAAGGAAGACAAGGGCACATGGTGGGTGATGGAAAGGTCTGTATCTCAATGTGGTTTGGTAGTTACAGGACGGTATGTTTTTGTCATGACTCAGAACTACACACTAAATGCCATGGATTTTACTTTAAGTGAATTAGACCTCAATAAATAAATTCCTTTTTTTTTCAATTGCCAACCTGCTTTAAGTATGAGCCTAGAAAGGGTGACAGGTAGAAAGGAAGTTGTTGCTAAGGACAGAGGAGGCTTAGGACCTCTTCAACCCAACCCTCCATTTTATATGTCAGCTTGTTCTGTCGTTCTTCACCTGCGGGCAGACAAGTGTCAGGTCTGTGCAGAGTTATGGGACAAGGGCGGGCCCTGGTGAGGGAGATGCAGCCCACAGGAGACCCTGTGGCAGGAAGTCATGAACAGCTGTGGCGAAGATGAAAAGGAAAGAACAGGTGTTAAATGAGATGGTCGGGGATAAATACACAACCCAAAGCTGGGCCCTGGGGCTGAGCGGCCTCAGCCAGCCGTCTCACCTGCTCCTCCACGGGGTGGGCACTCTGGCAGCCGTCCTTGTCCTCGAGCTCCAACAGCAAATACACGGGGGGCTTGCAGTCTTTGGATTCACTCAGGAAGCCACCTGTGTCCACCTTCCTTTTGATGGTGGAGTTCCAGTGATTCTTCACAGCATTGTCTGTCCTGCGGGGGCCAACAGGGGACCTTTCAACTCAGAAGCGCCACGAGCCATGTCACGGACTTCCCTGAGTGGAGTTCCTGCTTCCGTAAACGAGGTCAACCCAATGACTCTACAGTCTTTTTTTAAGTAGGTTCCATGCCTGGCGTGGAGCCCAGTGTGGGGCCTGAACTCACGACCCTGAGATCAAGACCTGAACTGAGATCAAGAGATCAAGACTCAGCTGACTGAGCCACCCAGGCACCCTAACTCTACAGTCTCTTAGCTCTAAAATGAAGTCACACATGCATCTAGCTCTCAGTGATTTATACATATTTCTGCTAACCTCAGCAAAATAAGCAAAGGTTTTATTCAGCCTACGGTAAGAATCACACAGCTGAAACGTTTTTGAAGCTCGCATTCCCTTTTCCGCTCACTTTGCATCAACTATGGAAACTAGAAGCAAAGCGCTGGCTGCTAAGCTCCATCCTGAGGCTCACGGTGACCTTGAACGCAAGCCCTGGTCCTCCTCTCAGACAGCAAATGGTCACAGAGGGCAGAGCTGGATGGCACAAAGGGTCACTCTGAGCCTCTGTTACTTTACCTGGAGCATCAGGATACGACTTCATACTCCATCACTTACTGAAGAGTAACTGGGGAGACACATGTATTACAAGCAGAGAACAGCACGAGGTTACAGGAGCGCAGAGTACTAGAGTGTGGAAGTGGAGAGAAGTACAGGAACAGAAAGCAGACTGGTACAGAGAGACTAGCAGAGCAGGAGAAAACTACGGTGGTATGCAAATACAGCCCAGTACAGCGGCACGGAAATGTAACGTGTAGAGAAGCAGGTGGCAGTTCAGAAGTATCAGAGCAGCAAACGCAGTAGGGAGCACGCGCAGCCGAGTATTGTAGAGCAGGGCAGGAGAGGCCTACAGAAGCCCACAGCAGCACCTGCTGCAGGATCTCGGGGAGCAGAGCAGCGCAGAGCACAGACCAGTGCAACACCACGGAAGCGTGCTGCAGCAGCAGTCGTAGAGAAGAGGGTAGGAGAGCAGCCCAGACGCACATGGCAGAACAGCAGCACCGCCCATCAGACTACAATACAGAGATGCAAGCACATGGTAGGTCCTCTCTACTGAAGGAGTCCAAGCACAGTGCTCTTCCCCTGAATTGTGAACAGCATGATGAATGGCCGGACTGAGCCGCCAGTCAAAGAGGTGGGTCAGCATCTCGAAAACTCTCCCACCGTGGGCTGTCCTGACCAGGCAGGGATATGGACAGTATGGGGGAGGTCGCTGGGGACCAACCGCAGTCTGGAAGACAGAGAGACACCCCCACCAAGGACTGAAGGATGAGTGTGTTGGCTACACAAGGGGCACAAGCAGTGTGCATCCCAGGCCAACAGAGGAGAGCACCAGGGGGTTCTCAGAGGGAGCTCTCCATGTTTTCAGGGCTGAGAGGAAGGCAGACAGCTAAAGTCCAATGGGTAAGCAAGGGTGACAGTGCATCAAGACCAGGCTGGTGGCCATCAGCCAGGTCAGGCAGGTCACACGGGGAGAGAGACCCAGGTCTTCGACCCAAGCACTAGGAGAAGCAGATAGGATAACACACTCAGGTTTGAGTTTTGAAACTAGACCATTCCAGGGGCACCTGGGTGGCTCAGTGGGTTAAAGCCTCTGCCTTCGGCTCAGGTCATGATCCCAGGGTCCTGGGATCGAGCCTCACATTGGGCTCTCTGCTTAGCAGGGAGCCTGCTTCCTCCTCTCTCTGCCTGCTTCTCCACCTACTTGTGATCTGTCTGTCAAATGAATAAATAAAATCTTAAAAAAAAAAAAAAAGAAAGAAAGAAACTAGACCATTCCAGACTTCAGAGGAAAGACACCATCCAGCATTTTATCTCCTCTCCCTCCCAGGACCATAGTGTCATGACAAAGGAGTAAAAATAAAACTGAATAAGGGGGAAATGCATAAGGACAAAGAGAACAGGGTAGAAAACAGCCACAAATAAAGAGATTTTTGTAAGTTGCCAGAAGACGGAAAGCATTTAGGGGAGCAATAAGCAACTTAGGAGAGGAGAGTGGACCCTAGAGGAAGATTCTGGCAAGAATGGAATCAAGTCTTCCCAATGCTCCCCCAGAGCCCCAAGAGGCTCTTAGAGGGACCAGGCACAGCAAAGAATAGAAAACAGAGCAGTGGTTTGGATGTCTAGATCTTGGCCCTGACCACACAGGCAGGAAAAGAGAAGTTTATTCTCTAAGGAAAAGGACAAGGCAACCCTGGCAGAGGGCAGGGGTGGTGCACAGAGCTCCAACAGGGACCAGAGGAAAATCTGTACAGAGTAGGAGGCCCCCAGGCTCTTTCTCCCTGCCCTGGTCCAGAACTGCCTACAAAGCCAGGCCCAGGCAGCCCTAGGCAAGAATCTGAAGGACTCCTTCATCTCTGGGAAAAGTGAACAACTGCGAAGAAATGGGACTGACTCTTGGACTCTCCCCCAAAAGCCCAGTGGATGCCCTTACTCCCTAGGAACATCCCGGCTTGCCCCAGCCCCCGGTCCGCAGCCCCCAGCGTTAACTCACCTCCCGGGCAGCATCTTGGCGATCTCCGCCCAGCGGTTGCCGAGCACCTTGTGGGCCTCACAGATGATGCGGTCCTCCTCCTCCGTCCAGCAAGACTTCTTTACCTCGGGGTTGAGGTGGTTGTGCCAGCGCTCACGGCACTGCTTCCCCAGCCGGCCCTTTAGGTGCTTGGCAATCAGCGTCCACTGCTTTGTGCCGTACTTCTTGACCAGCTCGATGACCTTGGAAAAGGTCTCTGTGAGGCTAGGGGCACTCACCCCGGCCTCGCCCCCAACAGAACAGTGCAGTTCCTTCCACATAAGCCTCATCTCACCGCAGCCCTGAGAGGACCAGCTGGACACCCCTGCCCACCCCCAGGACAGCCTCACCATCCCTGGATCTGCTGGGGTGGGCGAAGGCGCACTGTGTGCAAGGCACTGTCCCGACAGATACCTTTTGATCCTCCTCTTTGGTCCATGGCCCCTTGACGAGGTCTGGATTCAAGACCCTCAGCCACCGGTATTGGCACTGCTGGTCAGTGCGGTTCTGGGAAGAGAACAGGAACCCGTGAGGATTCCTGTGACAGCAGCCTGGGACCCTGGCTGAGCACTGGGTTCGAGGGGCCAGGCCTTGTTCCCTTCACCCACCACACACTACACTCCCCCCTGCTGGAACACACATGGTTGCCCTGTAGGAAGTTTCCTCCTGCCCCCCAATACAAGGAGGGAGCCATAAATTCCTATAAAAGTTCGTGGTCTATGTGAGGGATCTTTCCTTGCTTCTGGGAAAGCATTATTTCCCTGAAGGTTTCAGATCTCACAGAAGCAGGGAAGGTGAGGTAGAAAGGGTCTGCTGACTTGGTCCCTGAGCTGCAAGTGACTTGGGAAATAAGGCCGATAGCAACTCCTGCCACATCCCCTCCCTACCAGACACCTGCAGTCCTGGGGGTGGGGGATACGGGGGACCTGCATCCCCAGGAGGCTTCAGCTGCTCTGGGGAACCTCAGCAGGAAGCCTGCCCAAAGTTATTACTTCCCCTCTATTTCAGTCTCGCTCTTGAGACTGACTGCATTTCTACCAGAAAGAAATGCAAATGTGCCACTGGTCACATGCTCCAGATGGCACAGAGCCCGAAGACCGCTAGGCCTGCCAAGGCTGCTGTGTGGAGATGTTTATGACAGGGGGACTCAAATTCTGGCTTGGGAAGGAAGGGCCAAGGAAGGCTGGTCTTTTGGTGAGTAGGGGGCAGCTTGGTAAGGAACACCATCTTCTCTTTGGCATAAAGTCTGTCCTAGGCACAGTCTGGTCACCAGAACCTTCATCTTTGGGGGAGGGGGCCACCGAGGGGCTGCACTCACAGGAAAGTGGCTGGCCAGGAACTTCCAGTCTTGCTGTCCAAACTGCCTTACCAGAGTCCTCAGTTGCTCATCCTGCCAATGCCAGAAAGAGAGGGCTCAGCTCGCACACATGCGGAAAGCAGCCGATCACGATGGAAGAAAGGGCAAAAGGACCACCACCTCCATGCAGGCAGTCATGAAGGGAGCACCTATTACGTGCCAAGTATTACAGACACAGCAACGGGCAGCGACGGAGCTGCCCCATCTTGTGGGAATCGTGGTCCAGAGGAGGCTAATCAAAGGCTCCCACAAACGAGAGTAAAGCCACCTTGTGGCTGGCTGAGGGCCAGGGGACAGGAACATGGTGACTACCTCTTCAGGGAGACCAAGCGACAGGCTCAAAGGAAGGCTGGTGCAGCTAGAATGCAGGAAACAAGTGAGAGGGGGATGCAAGGTGACTTGGGAGGGCACAGCAGGGCCAGACCACACACAAGACTGACTCAGGCCTCTGCACCACACGAAGCCACTGAGGCATTTGAGCAGTGGGTGGCATCAGTGAAGCTATAAGGACAAAAAGGTAGCCAGGGGTTGTCTGAGGTCAGAGGTGAGGGAGGGAGGGAAGGGGGGAGGGAACAGCAAAGGGGTGCAAGGACTGTTCACTAGTTAATGGAAATGCTCTATAAGGTGATGGCATTGGTAGTTTCAAGCTAATACATCCGTTGAAATGCACCGAGCTGCACTGCGGATGGTTGCAGTTCACTGGATGGCAAGAACTTCCTGATCAACTTGACTTTGTTATATTTTATATACATCTATATAAAGAAAATGTGGTATGTCCATATAATGGAATGTTTATTCAGCTTTAAAGCAGGAGGAAATTCTGTTCGAAGCTACAGCAGGGATGAGCTTCAAGGACAGAGGTAAGATAAGCCCGTCACAAAAGGACAAATACTATAGGATTCCACTCATATGAAATATCTAAAGGAGTTAAAGTTATAAAACTAGAAAGCAGACAGACGGTCATCAAGGGCTGGGGGAAGGGGATGAAGAATTTGAGCCCGGTGGGTATATTCAGTTTTGCAAGACGAGAAAGTTCTAAAGATCTACTGCACAACGGGAATACACTTAGCGAGACTGAACTGCACACTTAAAAATGGCTATGATGATACATTTAGTGTTGTATGTTGTATGTTTTTTTAACACACATACACACCCCTGAACAAAAGAAAAAGGCCATTACAGAAATTCTGGCCCTCAAGTGTAATCCAGCACTGGCCGGGACAAAGTCCCAGTAAATCCTGTAGCTGAGCCAGCCCCGGACACCCTGCCCTCCTCTGCCACCCGACCTGGCCAGGCCAACATCAGTCTTCCTCCCATGTGCCCACGTCCATATCTAGCACCACTGTCCTCCCTGACAACCAGCAAGGATACTGTGCTGTACTGTCTCCATCTCCTCCCAGGCCCCAGGGGCCTCCTCCACCTCAGTTCCATCCCTGCCCCAATAATCTCTCTACAGCAGCCTGGTACAGCACCACCCCTCCATGCCCTGGACACCACCAGTCTCTCAGCCCCAGGCTGCCACCAAATCTCTTATCCATTCTACACACAGCAGATTAGCTGCACGGAAGCCCCACTATGTGTAGGTCACTCCTCTGCTTTAAAAACCTGCAGTGGGGGGCACCTGGGTGGCTCAGTCGGTTAATCATCTGCCTTCAGCTCAGGTCATGATCCGGGGGTCCTGAGATTAACCCCAACATTGGGCCCCCTGATCCGTCGGGAGCCTGCTTCTCCCTCTGCCTGTCTCTCGTGAATAAATAAAATTTAAAAATAAAATAAAAACCTTCAATGGATCTACCTTGCCAACTGAACAAGCCTACACTACTGAGCCCGACATTCTAGGCCTTCCAGGATTCGGCCCAGTCAATCTTTTTGTCTGCATCAACCACTCTCCCTCTTTAAGAACCCTTCCCTTCAGCCAAACCAGGGTCCCTGTACTTTTCTTTTTTCTTTTTAAAGGTTTTTTATTTATTTATTTCACAGACGGAGATCACAAGTAGGCAGAGAGGCAGGCAGAGAGAGAGGAAGGGAAGCAGGCTCCCTGCTGAGCAGAGAGCCCGATGCGGGACTCAATCCCAGGATCCTGGGATCATGACCTGAGCCGAGAGCAGAGGCTTTAACCCACTGAGCCACCCAGGCGCCCCTCCCTGTACTTTTCTTTTCTCCACCTACAACCTATTCTATTCTGTTCACCTATTTCCTAATCTAATATACCCACCATTCTTCCCTGACTTGATTTCCAAATCCTTATCCAGGAAATTTCCCCTAACCTCTTCAGGAAACAGTAACAGTAAAGGAAATACCTAAAGGTATTTCAACAAGGACCCAGGGCCTCCTGTGTGATGGGAGCCCCAGCAGAAGGAAGCAGAGATGCAACGGTGAGCACACATGGACACCGAGGATCACCACAGCATGTTGGTAAACCCGAGCAGCATTCTTGCTCGACCCCAAGCAGAGAATGGCTCTGGGGTGGGGACCCCAGCCTGTTTGTTCTTCTAAGCCCACAACAGCTAAATACAGTTCCTGGTCCACAGTGGGATGAACAGAAAACCCGGCTTAGCACTCATGATTTTAAAAAGTTGTACAACTCAGGGAGTGCCTGGGTGGCTCAGTCAGTTAAGAGTCTACCTCCAGGGACGCCTGGGTGGCTCAGTTGGTTGAGCGGCTGCCTTCGGCTCAGGTCATGATCCCAGCGTCCTGGGATCGAGTCCCACATCGGGCTCCTTGCTCGGCAGGGAGCCTGCTTCTCCCTCTGCCTCTACCTGCCTCTCTGTCTGCCTGTGCTCGCTCACTCTCTCTCTGACAAATGAATAAATAAAAAATATTAAAAAATATTAAAAAAAAAAAAAGAGTCTACCTCCAGCTCAGGTCATGATCCTGAGTCCTGAATCCAACCCCTCATTGAACCCCTCATCAAGCTCCGGGCGGCCTGCTCAGCAGGGAGTCTGCTTCTCCCTCTGCCCCTCACCCCACTCATGCACACGCTCTCTCTCAAAAAAAAAAAAATCTTAAAAAAAAAGTTTTGGGGTGCCGGGGTGGCTCAGGTGGTTAAGCATCCGCCTTTGGCTCAGGTCATGATCCCGGGGTCCTGGGATCGAGCCACCCATCGGGCTCCCTACTCAGCGGGGAGTCTGCTTCTCCCTCTGCGTCTCCCCTGCTTGTGCTCTTTCTCTCTCAAATAAATAAAATCTTAAAAAAAAAAAGTTTGGGACGTCTGGGTGGCTCAGTTGGTTAAGCGGCTGCCTTCGGCTCAGGTCATGATCCCAGCGTCCTGAGATGGAGTCCCACATCGGGCTCCTTGCTCGGCAGGGAGCCTGCTTCTCTCTCTGCCTCTGCCTGTGCTCGCTCGCTCTCTCTAACTAATAAATAAATAAAATCTTTAAAAAAAATAAAAATAAGTTTTATAACTCTTACACTAGGGGGAACAAAAAAACCCTAAATTAAACATATCCAGGGGGAAAAAAAAAAGAGGTAAAATAAAAAGATAAGGCCAGCAGGAGCCTAGGATGGAATAAACAATTTAGAAAAAGGTCTGGTAATTTCTATAAAAATAAGCATACACCTACCCCATGACTCCACATAAGTATCTCCCCTAGAGAAATGAAAACATAATATTCAAAAAAGATTTATGCAAGAATCCCAGCAGCCCTATCCACAAAAGCCAAAAACTGAAACCCGCCCAAATGCCCATCAACAAGCAAAACAGACAAATGGCGGTATAGACAAATAATGGAATGCTTTTCAGCAATAAGAATGAACAAACTGCTGAATCAAGCAACTATTTTGTTAAGCAAAAGCAGCGGGATAGAAAAGAATACAGCTGTATGATTTCATTTACAGGACATTCAAGAACAGACAAAACAAACCAAACTCAGAGGCATTACATTAGCAATTGCCTGGAGCCAGGGAAGATGGGACCACAAAGGAAAGCTTCTGCGATAATCAAGGTGGTGCTTCCAACTGTTCACTTTAAAAAGGTGCATTTGATTGTAAACAAAAAGAAAACTCAGAGCTTGATGTCTCAAGACACAGTTTCTAAAAATTATAATAAAGAGGAGGGGCACCTGGGTGGCTCAGGTGGTGAAGCAACTGACTCTTGATTTCAGCTTAGGTCATGATCTCAGGGTTGGGAGATGGAACCCCAAGTTGGGCCCCACATCGGGCATGGAGCCTGCCTGGGATTCTCTCTCTCCCTCTGCCCCTCCACCCCCCAACATATGGCTGTGTGTGTTCTCTCTCTCTAAATAATAGTAAGAATAATAATAAAGAGGGGGTTGCACATTAGGCTAATCACCAGACCAGTTAAAAGGCAAAAAGCACAGTTAGTGCCTATGAGGCAAAAAACACCAGCTTCCGAGAGAGACACATTCTCCCAGGAGTCCTCAATGTGGAGCATCCCGGGGAAGGCTATGAGAAGAGGCACCGGGGGTTGGGGGGGGGGGGGACCAGAGGACCCACCCACCTCTTTCACCAGCTCCTCCTCTTCATCACACCCATCAAGGCATCAGGCACACACATACCCCAGGCTCAGTTCTCTGACCAGCCCCCACACTGCCATCAGCCCCCATCAGTGTCACTTACCTCCTCATGGGTCCATTTGACCTTGCACTTGCTGTCCCTCTGCTCTGGCACATCTGAATCTGTGTCCTGGTAGTGCAGCTCATCCAGCTCCTCACTGCAGGGAGAGCAAGCTAAGGGTCAAGGACATGTGTCTTCACACACTGCTGCATGATAGAGGGACAGCGTGTGGGCAGTGGCCCATGACCTCAAGGGAAAGGCTTGAGGGAGGCAGCCTTTTACTCTCTACTTCTGATATGTCCATCCTCCTCTTTTTAAAAATTCTTTAATGAATTGGGGTGATGGACTATTTTTATTTTCTTTATCCTTTTATTTTCACAAACACCCCAATGATTTCAAAAGCTGCAAAGAAGACTTCACCAAGAAGGGACGCCTGCGTGGTTCAGTTCATTAAGTGTCTGCCGTCAGCTCAGGTCATGATCCCAAGATCCTGGGTTGGAGCCCTACACTGGGCTCCTTGCTCAGTGGGGAGGCTGCTTCTCCCTCTACCTGCCACTCCCCCTGCTTGTGCTCACAGGTGCTCTCTCTCTCTCTGACCAATAAGTAAATAAAATCTTAAAAAAAAAAAAAAAGATTTCACCAAGAATATTGATATTCAGACACCTGTTCAGGATTTTCTTTTCTATAGGCAGAACTTTTAAAATTTTGTTTATTTTAAGGATTAAATCTGATGATATATGCAATCATCAAGCACATATTTCAAGAAATACTGGTTATTTGAGAATAACACTTTAAATACATAATCTCAGTAACTATGTCAATTTTCCAATTCTTCCCTACATACAGGCATGGTTTATGGAAAGAAAAATCAAAGTACAAGCAGCCTTGACTTCTGGGTATTATTTTCTTTTTTTTTTTTAAGATTTTTATTTATTTATTTGACAGACAGAGATCACAAGTAGGCAGAGAGAGAGGGTGAGGAAGCAGGCCCCCTGCCGAGCAGAGAGCCCGATGCGGGGCTCGATCCCAGGACCCTGGGATCATGACCTGAGCTGAAGGCAGAGGCTTAACCCACTGAGCCACCCAGGCGCCCCTGGGTATTATTTTCTAACAGGCGCTTTTTCAAGTTCCTCCAAAATCTTCATATCTACCAGGTAATAATTACAAAAATGGCAATCGCACTCTCCACCTCCAGGAATGTCAGGTGCTGGGGCCGCTCCCAGCCCCACACAGGGGATGCCTCTGGTCACCTGTCAGGCACATTCCGAAGTCAGGCATCTGTAAGTGGGAAAAGCCACCTCCAAACAAGCAAGGCAAGCACAAGCCTGTTCCAAAAGGACAAGGACTTCCTTTCAGGTCTCTTTCCCACTCTCCAAGGCTCAGCATCTTCCTAGAATCACTCCTGAGCTCCCACACCTCGGAAATCTTCCAGTCTCTCAGAATGAAGGCCCTGCGGCCGCAACTGCCTGTCTCCTCGACAGGAACAGAGGTCAGCTCCACCTTCACATCCCCAGGTCCTGTGGGGGTTGCCAGCAAAAGGCCTTGAATGTTTGCTCAGGGAATGACTGGGATACTTGAATCAATGAATAAACACTCAGTGCTGCTGCCTATTGGTTGATAAGAAATGCTAATAAAGTATATCTTTTAAAAGTAGAAAAGGAAGGGGCGGACAGCATCTAAATCCAGCAATACATCGGTCACAGAAGGAGCTGGAATTCACCCTTGTCCTATCATCTCTGTCCTAATTCATGGAGTTCTCCACCATCATAAAGTAGGAGGCAAAAGCTCTACAAGATACAGAATGAAGCTGGCTTTAAAATCAACTGTCTTGGGCGCCTGGGTGGCTCAGTGGCTTAAAGCCTCTGCCTTCAGCTCAGGTCATGATCCCGGGGTCCTGGGAGGGAGCCCTGCATCGGGCCTCTCTGCTCAGCAGGGAGCCGGCTTCCTCCTCTCTCTCTGCCTGCCTCTCTGCCTACTTGTGATCTCTGTCTGTCAAATAAATTAAATAAAATCTTTAAAAATTTTTTAAAATAAAATCAACTGTCCCCAGACTTCTTCCTGACGGAAACCATCTTTGGTTCCCTAGCACCCAGCTCCAATAGAAGCTCAGTAAATATTCCTTCAAGGATAAAACAGTGTCTGTGAACACTTTCTGCTGAGTGGCTTGTCCCCGTTAAAGCACTGGAGATACACAGTATACAAAATACACTACTATCATCAACATGGATCAACGTCTATCTCACATGCATTCCCATTATCCACGTTTAATAGATGCGGACACTGAGGCTGACAAGGGTTATGCCACTTACCAGGTCGACAAAGTCAGGCTCCAGACCTGCACCTTCAAGCCCTCACCCTGTAATCCCAGCTGAAAAAGTAGAGCCCAAGTCGGTAGTGGCAACCACATGTAGGTCCAACACACCCTTTCTATGCCCTTCGATGTTCTTTCTGGGCTCTGCTCCAGGCTGGGTGAGTCAGAAGCTGAGCGGGAAGCAGGGCACTGATGCAGAGGAGAGTTACAGAGAGTGGCCAAGAATTGAGCGGAGGGGCTGTTGTGTGCCGGTGCACAGAAACCATTCCTCCCATGGGAGGGGATTCCTCCACAGAGCTCCAGGAGCAAAGCAGCAGAGGATGTGGGGCTTTGTCATTTTCTGGGGCTTGTCATTCCCTGGAATAATATTTCCTGTACCAAAAATGAGGACAAGATCCACTAAGTGCCTGACCAGAAAACTCCTCCTGGGAATTGGAGCTGCCCTGGGAAACGGTGGCCTGAGGAAGACAGAACCTGGGCCAGGCGCCCTGACCACGGCCCAGGGATCAGAGGCTTCCTTGCGGAGAGGAGCTCTGGGGAAAGCCCAGCAGTGAGTGCTTCTCAAGTCTATACCCTTCTCCTGAGAAGGGGGACACTAAGGGAAGGGGGGTTAAGGTTATCTGGGCTGCACCAATCCAGGGAGGGAACAGGGCAGGCAGGCCCCCTTTATCCTCTGACTCCCAGGCTGATGTAAAACCCAGAGATCGGGCCACCAGGCACACAGGTTTAAAACAGGGTACTGCAACCCAGAGACCAGGTTCCAGGCTCCACTCTGCCCCTCCCTCTCTGGAGGAGTAACTAAAATGGAGCCTGCATGCAGTTCCTGCCTTGGCCCCAGGGCAGTCTTGATAGTCTCTTCCCCTCACCTTCAAACCCAACTACCTCCAACTCCTCCTGTGGAACAGGAAGACAGGTCTCTAAAACTAAACCAAGCTGGGGCCCGACACCCAGGTTGGAGAGACGGGGAGACACACAAAAGAGTCTTCCCACCCCCAGCACCCTTCTCAGGCCGGAAAGGGTTTGGGGAGCTCTGTACTTCCCGGAATATTTGAGAAGAAATGCCCACCGCCAAACAGAAACCCAAATTGGTCTGAACTAAAAATCCTCCAGGCTTTGGCTTCCCCCTCGCTGCGACTAGGAGGAAGAATCACTTTCCCTCTCCAGGGGTCGGCTCCCTCCCCGGTAAAGGCCCTAGCAGCTGACACTGCCGTCCCACCCCCACCCCGCAATTAGGCGGGAGACAAAATGACATCATGCAAGGCTTGGCCCGGGTCCCAGGAGACCCGCCCGCCCGGGCTCCGAGGCCCAGCAGGCCTGGGGAGCTGAGTGAAGGGCCCCCAAGAGCTCCCCGGCTTCGCGCGTGCCCCCTGCCTCGGGCGACCCGGAACACAGCAATTCCCGCGGAAGCCCCGCCCCGCCCGGAGGGGCCACGTCGGGGTAGGGGTGGGGTGGGGGACAGAGGTCAGGGTGGAGGAGGAAGGGAGGAAAGCCCTTGGCCGCCTGGCTCCGCTCACCCGCGCGTCCGCCGAGACATCCCCCCGGCCCGGGCCGCGCCGCGCTCGCCCGCCCGCCGGCTGAGCCCGGAGCGGGAGCCGGGCCGGGGTCAGGGTGAGGCTGCTCGGGCCGCTCCGGGCCTCGGGGCCGCGCCGGGAGGCGTCAGGTTAATCCGCGGGTCCAGCCGCTGCTCCCAGGAACTGCGGCCGCCGCCGGCGCGCACAGAAGCACTTTTCTATCTCCCGCCAAGCGCGACGGCGCCGCCCGGGCCTGGCGCGCGGGCGGGCTGGCGTGCGCGGGGCGGGGCCTGCGGGCTGCGCGAGGGCGGGGCCTGCGGAGCGGGGCCGGGCTTGGGGGCGGGGCCTGCGGACAGGCGGGCACCCCTCGGGCACCTCTCGGGCACCACTACGGGCCCAGAGCGCTGGAGTCCCAGGGCCAGGGATGAGCGGGCCGCGTTTGGGGACTTGAATTGAACCCACCGTCCTTTGACTGAGGCCGGACCCAGGCCAAGTGTGGGTCCGGGGCGGGTCAGGAGTTGCCCACCCAACAAAGACTGAGGAAAGGGAGTGAGACACAGGGATTGGGGAGTCAGGCCCGGGAAACCGACCGTGCAAAACCCCCCACGCTATTCCGAGTCGCTCCTCTGTCCCTACAGCCCCCACCCTAAGCTGGCCCCTCACCCTATAGACCCGGGCTGTGCCTTCTAACTGTCTCCCTGCTTCCTCTCCAGCTTCGAATTCGACGGCTCTCGCACCTGGACTCAACTCCCGGCAGCCCGAGTGAGCTTTCTAAAATGCAAACCGGATCTTTCCTCTCCAGAACAGAAAACCTCTCTCCTCTGCCCCCGGGCAAAATAATCTGGTTGGTAGGATTCTACCAGATCCACCACCCCGCTCCTAGCCAAAGGAAACTAGCTAGTTTACTTGTCTTTTGCGTGGTGCGCCCCTCCCACCAAATTCCAGTCCATCCTGAGCTTCTTCCCGAGTCCATCCCGAGTCCACGATCTGCTCTTTGATTAGTCGTTTTCCTCTCTGAACTATAGGCACGCTGAGGTCCAAGGGGACCTCAATTCACCGCAGTGTCCCCCAAACCCTGAATTATCCATGTGTTTAAACTCCTAGAGGCTTAGTTTTCCATTTTAAGTTGCCATTTACCAAGTACCTCCAAAGAGTGATGTCACCCCGGGCTCCCTGGGAGGAGTGCTGAGAGGAAGGTAAATGAACTGCAAGACAAGTGCCTGGGGAAATCTGGTTGAACCCCAGGCTCTTAGGCCCTGCTTCTGTTTCAGATTCCTCTTCCTGAAAGGAGGGGCCACCTTCCT